>VSWD01000007.1:7865050-8030050 GCA_033119305.1 Pinctada imbricata
TTATTTGCAAAAGAATCGAAGAGAAGTCCGGAAAAATGAAATTTTCATAAAATTTGCTTTCCAAGGGCCATAACTCTTGTAAAAATGGGTCAATCTAAAGCAAACTCAAACTTGATTTGTTCAACATTGAGATATATCCACATACCAAAAATGAGATCAATTTATGCAACAACAGCGAAAAGAAGTACTGAAATCTTCATGAAATTTGCTAAGTCCAAGGGCCATAACTCTTGTAAAAATAGGCCAATGGAAACAAACTAAATTTGGTCTGTATTACACTGAGATGTATTCGTATACCAAAAATCAGTTTATTATTTGCAAAAGAATCGAAGAGAAGTCCGGAAAAATGAAATTTTCATAAAATTTGCTTTCCAAGGGCCATAACTCTTGTAAAATTAGGTCAATCAAAAGCAAACTCAAACTTGATCTGTATCACATTGAGATATATCCACATGCCAAAAATTCAATATATGAAACAACAGCGATAAAAAGTCCGGAAAACTGAAAATGGGACAGACGGACAGATAGACAGACAGTCAGTCAGACAGACAGACAGACAGACAGTCAGACAGACCGAGAGGAAACTAAGAGTCCCCTTCGGCGTTGCCGTTAGGGGACTAAAAACGTCTGTATAGTATGAATGCATTATCCCACGGCCAGATGACATTTACCGAAATTTACGTCTAAGCGAGAACTATTAATTTTATTCAAATATTTGCAAAAGCGTCTTTACCCCACTTGCATATTTTTTATAAACACATGTAGCGCCAGAAAAATACAATTCTGTAGGTGGAAGAGTAGAAGTTCAAATTTTCCTCACACAAAAGCAGCCAATGAAATAGACTGCTAAATTTGAAAGGAGGGAAAATAAGTGTTGAAAACTTTAGGTTTCTTCTTTTAAGAAAGTTCACAACAAAAATATGATTGTATGCTGTAGTGTATAGGATTAGAACAATTTCAACAGAGAAGAAACTAAGTCAGTCAAATGTAAGCATACTGCTTTAAATGAAAGAGGAAAGTCAGTCTAGTGAATGAGGAGTTTCGATAATTCAAGCTCACTTTTTACATAAAATTCTTTCTTTCTCAAACTTTTGATATTCCATCGAACATAATTTATGCAATGGTTTTCTGAATGAAAATGAATTTGTTTGCAACTTCCAGAGTTGAATTGAAGACTTCGTGCTTACCATACTGCTTAACATGATTACATGATCATTTTTGTGCATTAAAATCTCTGTAGGTTTAGTACTGTGAATAAATGCAGGCAATGTTGTTTACATGAATGTGTAGTTGAATCAAATATCATATACATATACATACATATACTGCCTGAATGTTTACACACATGTAATTGCCAGAATATAACAAGTTTGACAGCCATTTAGACAGACGGAGCATGTATTTTAGATATTGTTTTCATTTTCGTGCATGAACATCGACGGCGGCTGCGGCTAGCAAAACAGGGGATTCTTACTCCTAGGGGTGCGTCGATGCTAAATTTGGTGCTCTATTGTGAGTGCTGTTGAGATTATCGTCAGGATCTTCTTTAACTCATCAGTTGTACCATGAAAATAGTGCCGCAAAACTCATTTTAATAAGAAAGTGCGGCACTATAATGCCAGAATAATTAATTTAGTGACTATCTGCAAGAAATAAACAGAATCTCACGACTATTTATTGAAAAATTTTAGCAGCATAAAATGCCTTACTAAATAGATAGATTATTATAGCTTGATCAATTCATGTACATTGCATGTATTCATAGATTACTGACATGAGATTTTCTTGATAATGTAATCTACACAAAGTGTCTCTATTATAACAGATTCGGTACTCCTCATTTAAACGTGCGGATCACAACCATATAGTTTTCAAGATTCCTCAACCAATTTTCGATTTTCTTCTTGTGGTGTTGATGTTACATGAATTTTCGCAGAGAGGTTAAAATTTCTTTACTAAACATCGTGCCAAGGGAAAATGTTATATACCAATAAAATGAATTTTCAATGTCAAAAAAGCAATGAAAGGAGAAACATACTTGCAAGTACAGCAATACGACAAGATGACCTAAATCCATGGTGGCAAGTCCTCTATGCATAAAATATGCATTCCAAATGAATATAAAGACCACAGATCCCAGCCTATTCAAACGAGTGATTTTGTACTTCCTCAATGCATTCAAATGCGATGTTTAATAGTTTTATATAGATATACGCCAAAACTCTGATAGATGCCGCTTGGTTGATTAAATTGTAGGATTTTCCGGAGCAGCTTTTTGAATATTTTCAAATCTTGCAGTCTCGGTCGGTAGCTAAGCTTGCAATATATTCCTGTCGAAAGGTAAAGTAATTTTGGAGATATTTTTGGGGCAAAATTGGTTTATATGATTCTACCTTAAATGTACCTATGTTTAATGTTTGTATGTAAGTCCAATTAGGCTTGTTTCGTTTTTAAACAAAATACGATTACACTTGGACGACTTTCATGTTTATTTCGTTTCACAGAATAACAGTATGACGGAGAAATGCATGTATAATCCGCGTTAAGCACAATTCTGGTCGTCTGTATCAGTGAATGAATATTTGAAACCGACATGGACGATAAATGGTATAAGCTCAGTTTGTTGCAATATTTCAGAAAAAAATAATACTCCTTGAAATTTTCATTGCTGAATGGATATTTTTGGGAAAATGCATATATATGCAAATGAAAAATCGCCGAAAAAATTGTCATTTTCGCATGAGTTCTGCTTCTAATAATTCAAACATCAGAATATATACTATTCATTATACTCTTTAAAAATGATAGAATTAGAAATTCGAACTTGGAGTAAATCTCTATGTTTTTGCGTCAAAATGTTGATTTTTTGCACAAATTATTGTGCTATTTATAAAAACAGTCAGTTTGCTCAAAAACGAATTCCGGTGCATATTGGTTTGACTGCTTTAGGATAAAGCAATACCATAGCTCTATACATAGAAAATAATTGTGTACCTGGCAACCTTCTAGCTATTAATAAAGATAATGAGTTGTTGCTATGGCAACCAGCAAAATCGTATTTATAAGAAAATACACCCCTTTGAACTGTTTAATTTATCAGAATTTTTCAAAATAGGCTTTAATTCATACACAAGCTATAAGAATCCAGAAAAATAAGGGTATATATCACTTTTTGAAATTTCATGCATCGCAGAGGTATGTAAAGTTATGATGTGGTATTCTCTAAAATGACGAAAATGTTAAAATAGGCAAAAAATGGACGTTTATAGCCAAAAAAAACGAGACGGGCAAATTTTGATTTTTTGGTCTGAATAGTTCGAGGAGATGTTCCTCTACATGTGGACATATCCATCTTTCTCCACATCATTTGTATTAAAAGTCGCCACCCTGACCTTATTAAACATAGCTGCATAGAAACACGAAGGACAACTTTTCCTATTGAATAATCTCCAGAGTCCAGTGTAAGTACGGAATGCATTGTAGGTGGCGATTTCAAAATTTGCGCCGTGCTAATATAATATGCTACACATATGATGCAAGTTATGGACAAAAACTGAAGCTTTAAGTTTATATTATTACTCTCGCTGTATTATATTTATGAAAAAACAAGTGGTGGGGAGTTTTGCCCTTGGCCCTTTGATCAGAAGTAATAAAAACATTGGAAGTGGCGCCATCTTGTATCAATTCAAAGAAGAAAATGAATATGCACTTAAATTCAATAATGCATAAAAACCTGCCAAACAATAGTTACTGGTGAAATCTGCTATTACAACATAGCGAACTATGGAGGGGGATTAGGGTCACAATGCTATTTGACTTGCTTACATGCTTCATGCTATGTTGCTTCATTCAATGTTTGATTATTCCATGTTCATTTGTCTTGCTTTCATTTCGAAGTGACTTTATTGCATTTGTCTTTCTTCTTTATGCAATGTTGCTTCCGTGCATTTTACATTTGTCCTTCGTCAATGCATAATTGTCGTTCTACCATGCGTTATGACATCTTTCATTGTGCCATCATTCTTTCGTCCTAATGCCATTATTGCTTTGTCAATGCTAACCTCAATTTTGATACCAGGTGGCGCTTCGTTTGTGTCCGTTCCTTGAAATGAACTTTGAGACGTCCCCTGTTGCAGTACTTGGAAAAATGAGTTATAAATAGCAGAAAAAAGCAAAAGCCGATTGAAATATTTGAACAAAAAAAAAAAGAAATTATTAAATGATAAATATTTGGACCTTTTCTGTTTGTTTGTTTTTCTTTTGTTTGTTTTTCATTTTTACAGTAATAGCCATTTGGGATTTCAAAGCTCTAATTTTTGCATTGAATTGGTAATGATTTCATGGCTCAGTGGTAAGCGTACCGGATAAATGAGATATTTTTTTCTCGCGTGGGTTCGAATCCCATCGGCTATATATTTTTTTTCTGAATTGTGAGTGGGAAATTATATAGGAGTCAGTTTTTTTTTCTGAAAGGCGGTATTTCATATCGAAAAATTCTAGATAAATTGAAACTGCCGCGCGTCCTACACTGATCGAACCTAGAGATCAACATCCCCCGGCCCCATTGATTCAGTCAGTAATGCAGTTTCTAGTCTCCTTTCATAATTTTGACCTTGAAAATTTACCTTTTGACATTTCTGTATGCCAAAATTACTCCAAGCTGTTGTCCAGGACAAGAGCGTAGGAGAAGGGAAGGGGGGGGGGGGGGCAGCGCTACCGCTCGCCAGTTCTTTATAGACTTTCTGAATAATTTAGCTATTCTGATCCATCCTTTATACATATTACTTTTTCAATGTACATGAAGACATTTAACTCAATCTATATATAATATTATTACATGTAATGATAGAGGGTATAGAAAGTATTTTCTGATAAGTCAATATTTTGCTAAAAATTTATTCATGCACTTAAAATTTAGAATTGCACAGGAAATGTTAAAATTTAATTGTGAAACCCCCATATTTTTTTAAACCCCCCCCCCCTTTAATTTTTTTTTTCATTTATTTATTTATTATTATTTTTTTTGGGGGGGGATGTTGTGCCCCTCCACTTTTTCAGGCAGAGCTACGCCGTTGGTCCAGGACTACGCCTGCTCAGGAACGTGACACAAAAACAGTTCAGTGTCATTTACAGCCTTTTTCAACAATGGCCAAAATTTAGACCTTTATTGTGATTACTGATTTTACTGTACCTGTTTTTGCCGGGGAAATATTGGAATTGTGCAGGAGCATCCACTAAATCCGCCACTGCTGTTCAACCCAAGATCAAGGTTAAGATTGAAATCCAAGCGTTTGATGCTTGCAATCATTGACCTTGAACATTGACCTTCATAAGTCCATACTTCAAAGTCAATTATTATAGAAGTTTTATCTTTTTGCAGGAATCACCCGATTTATGGTAAAGAAACGATATTGACGGGCATATAGATCTAAAAGGCAATTAATTAAAATTATGACTTCTCATAGATGACTTCGAGCGACGACAGTGAGCCAACGAAGCTTTTGCATATCTTTTCCCCAAAACAATGACCTTTCGCCATATCTTTTCCCCAAAACAATGACCCTCCCCCCAAAGAAAACGGAAAAAACATAGGGTAATCAAAGATTACATAGCTCGCCTATAAAGGTTTTTGTCAGAAACCAGGTTAAAGTTTTTGAAAAGTAGGTCAAAGTCCAAGGTCAAGGTCACTAGGTCAAAGGTCATGGTCTCAAATAAAAGGTTTCGTCACAAGGTATCTACGTGTGAAATATCAAAGCCTTACCCCTTATAGTTCAAGAGATATAGCCCAGGTTAAAGTTTTGTCTACGGACGACGACAACGACAACGACGACGCCGAGGGTATGGCATTAGCTCTCCGGACTTTTTCGTCCCGGCGAGCTAAAAATTGCATAAAGACGTTTTTTTAATAAGTACCCCATTTATTTTTCGATATCTCTCTTGGATTCGATATCCTCTTCTGGGCAGATGGACATGGACAAGTTATATTATACTTAAAATTGAAAAAAAGGGAAAAAAATGTATTCTCGTCCGGGATTCGAACCCACACGGAAAGGTGTAAAGTAATACTCTTTAGGCCAACGTGATAACCACTACACCACAGTGGTTCCTCATATTCACACGTATATTATAGTGACAGTTAAAACTTACAAAAATCTGATGCATAATACTCTTTAGGCCAACGTGATAACCACTACACCACAGTGGTTCCTCATATTCACACGTATATTATAGTGACAGTTAAAACTTACAAAAATCTGATGCATACAAAATCAAATATTTACCAATATATCATAATATTTTTCAACAGCCAATCTACTTCAGATCTGTCCTCTCGTGCGATAATATATTTACTTTTCGAACGATACTGTAGTAGAATTTAAAGAAATTTCTAACGACAGGGGATGTTTCAAAGTTCATTTCAAGGAACCGGCACATGCGGTCGCGCGAAGCGCCATCTGGTATCAAAATTGAAGTTAGCATTGACGAAGCAATAATAGCATTAAGACGAAAGAATAATGGCAGAAAGAAGGATGTCATAACGCATGGTATAATGACAATTATGCATTGACTAAGGACAAATGTAAAATGCAGGGAAGCAAAATTACACAAAGAAGAAAGATAAAGTCAATTTGAAATTAAAGCAAGACAAATGAACATGGAATAATCAAACATTGAATGAAGCAACATAGCATGAAGCATGTAAGCAAGTCAAATAGCATTGTGACCCTAATCCCCCTCCATAGCGAACAGGGAAGATCGCTGAAGAATATATCATTGTAAGTGGTGTCATCTTGAATAATTCAAAGAAGAATTAAATGCACACTATAATTTAGAAATGCACAAAAAAACCTGCAAAATTCCTATCAAATCTGCTTTTACAAAGTTGAAACATAGCGAACACTGATTATCATAGAAATATTTTACACAAATAAATAATAATATAATCAATTCAAACATTATGCAAAGAAGCTAAAGTGAAGTGGGATAAATGAATTCCTTATCTGCACAGACAAATAATACGGAAGTGTTCCCTCTTGAAGAAAATTTCAAATCAATTTATTATACACCAGATACGTGTTTCGGATATTAAATCCTCATCAGTAATAATACGGAAGTGTTCAAACTCTATACCTTCTTGAAGAAAATTTCAAATCAATTTATTATGCACCAGTCAGGTGCTTCGGATATTAAATCCTCATCAGTAAGTCACGCTTGTTCCTAGAAAACAGAAGATGCTTACTCTGCCCGGTTTCTGAAAGCCATCCAAGTGTAACCATATCTTTGTAGAAAACAAAACATGTCTAATATGAATCTAGATTCATCATATTGATATACAGACAAACATTCATACATAGGGACATTTAAATTAGAATTATAATAACTTATACGACATTTTCGATTTAGGGGTCAAATTAAGGTTTTAGTTTGAAGACTATTAGACCAGCATCCAGCATTATGTATCCAGCATCCTATTTTGAAGAACCTTCAAAGTTCCAACTTTTTTCATCAGTAAAGCCTTAGAACTGAAATGATTCCTACGTTTGCGTCCTATATAATCATTTATGCGTCCTACACCATCGTATTTTTAATGTTCTTTTTTCCCATAGCTAGGAGACATATCAATGGATCGAGATACTGAACCGATGTCTACAAACGATGATTACACCATTGAAACGCTTCCTGTTAATCTCGAAATCGATCATTTGGATGATGATCACATCGGAGCAAGCTCATCGGCAAACAACAGCAATTTAGATTGGTACTTCATTGAAAGTGATACGAGGGATACAAGTTACAACAAGAAAAACAAAGAACAGACCGAAGACAATAAGCAGATCGACAGGTTCAAACCCGTACCCCTTCCTGAAGGCAAATCCTACCATCTGTTCGTGTCCCATAGAGGAGACGATTCTGCTGAGGTGTGGGATATCATCAGAGAATTGGAGCAAAGGTTTAAAATCAGATGCCTCTACGCTGATAGAGACTTCCAACCTGGCAAGGACATTACAGACAATATAAAAGAAGGAATAAACAAAAGCATGAAGACAATGTTGGTCATCAGTCCTGGCTATTTGGACAGTGGCTATTGTTGGTTTGAACTGAAAGTCGCCTTCCAAACATCTGTTATGCAGCGTCAGAACTCTCTGATTCCAGTCATTCTTAGATCATTTGATGGAGAGCTGCCATCAGCATTAAGTCATCTTACATACATCGACTGTATGAAGGAACCTGATGTACCAGCGAGGATACTGGATGCGCTTCAGGATAATGGTAACTATATATCTATAATGCATGTGCTATAGGCAATGTATATAAATCGTTTTAACGTTACATGTATAATTCTTTTGACATAGGTTCATAAAGGTTTGAAAATCTGTTTTTTTAAAGAGGGCCCCATTGTGTTATTGTCTTTTTGTAACCTCTGAAATTTGTGAAAAGTGGATCCTGTTGCATCATAACCCACCAGTCCTGCTACGTCTTTTGGTATCTTATTGATATAATCTTCACAGTCTTTGGTCATATTTCATTGTTTGGATTGAGGATTACTGACGAGGGTTAAGTACTCAAAACGTGCATGCCTTGTCCATGCAGCAAATTTATCTGTTCTTAAATACATACTATTGTTGTACAAGTACATGCTAATGAACTTTCAAATATATGCAGAAAGAAAAAATAAAAAAGTCACCCTTGAAACTCAGCAAAGTTGCCAGAACATGAACAAGAATTACCAAACACAGCGTACCAGACATGTACATCTCAGAAATTCCATCGCCATCAGTAATACTGTCAAATAATAATACAATAAAAATAATAAAATAATACAAAGCAGGTATCTTGCTATCTAGCTATCCTATTTTACAAAGTATTCATGTAATTAGATTTCGAAATCATTTGACATATTCAGCATTGTTGCCTCAAAAGAGCTTATATATTTCAAGTATCCGAAGCGTCCTAATTACTTTCAAACTGGTACTGTTTTCTTTGATAGTAATGACGAATAGTACCCTCGAACGTTAGTAATCATCATTGAATCATTTAATTTCCATTGGGTTTTTTTTTCAAGAAACGAAGATTCTGATTGGCTAAGAAATTTTGTTGATACATCGATCAACAAAATTTTTCACGGAAGTATATTTATTACCCTATGTAAAGAACCGGGGGTTCCCTTCAAACACGAATAAAGTCGTTGCTGATAATACAATTTGTTGATGTTTGTTTAACATTTCAAAGGTACAATTTCTTTTTTCTACTTACTTAAATTAACTCTGCATGTACGATTTGCTCAAACTGGTCCCTATTCGATTGATATAGAGAAACGATCGTTCGCTGTTTAAATCATGGCGGCTGCCATAACTTGTTTACGTCTTTGGAGGCAGTTGTATCTCTGCGCAACCCCCTAACTTCCGAAATATAGTGCGGTGATTGATTGTTTTTAGATCCAAGAAAACAGTCGGTTTTCCTTAAGAAGATTATATAATATAATATGCTATCTTTACCTGACATGTACATCAATATGTACATCGAGACAATCACCAAATCTGACAAATTTTCGCTGAATCTCCCCGGGCACCTGGTCTCACTTCGTTATTGAGTTCATTCCAGGGTTCCCAACTGTTCCTATGGGAATTCTAAACATTGTTTTACCTTCTCGACTGTGAGACTAAATAACTGATAGGTACTAGATGTTTAGGTTAGTAAGTGTGCAATGCTAAATCATGGGGTTAAAAACCTCCATTGTCCAGTATCATACACATTGTTCTTTTGGTGTCTTTAGAATAGTATGTCAGGAAACGTAGATTATTGATTGAATTTCGAAATTCGTTTAACAAAGCTCATTAAAGTTTCTTATTGCTCCTTTAACAAGAAAACTACCAACATTAAACACAAACCAGTTTTCTGAATAAAATACAGTTGTTTTCGTTTTCAAGATGAAAGTTTGGCCGTAACGCTTGATGACGTAAAAGAGAACGGTAAGATATCCTCATTTTTTATAATAAACATTGATGAAGTGTTTTGAAAATTGTTTCAAATTCCTTTTGTGTGAGAGCATTTGATCTTATTGTAAAAATTCGTTCCATTTGTTTTTGCACTTTCTTTAATTCATATTAATTTAAATACTTGTTGAAAATGAATTGTGCACACGATTTTTATGAATATATTTGAAGAGACTTTTCAAAGTGCAGAGATAGCTATGCAGCAGAATGGGGCCGTTGTCATGGAGATGACGGCAGAACCTTATTATTCATCCTGTTCCGGGGCAGGATGGGAGTTCAAATCTCTTAATACTGAACAACGAGAGTTATTTCATAGTCTTGGAATAAAGGTACTGAAATTATGGATTTGCATAAAATTATACAATGTAAAATGTCTTCAAATTCAATAACATCATTTATAAACGGATAAATTTGCAGCATGGATCAGACATGCACGTTTCGGGCACTCAACCCTCGTCAGTGATCCTCAATCTAAACAATGTAATATGGCCAAAGAGGGTGAAAACATAACGAGCTAGTCCACCTCCATAAACTACAGCGAAACAACTTCAACTATAGTTTTATCTAGGAATTTGATATCAGCGTTAACAGCAATTGAAGATCAAGTCTCAAAATATTGTGAAAATGCATGCAAGAAAAGCTACATCAATTATTCTTGGTCTGGCGATGTGATCGACAAATTTAAGTCAATTAATCTTAAAGCCGAATCTATCACAACTTCCATTATAAATATGACTGTGTTTAGCTATCTTGTTTGTGGCGTCACCTTACAGTAGAAGTTTTATGTTTATACAGCAATTGCGTGTCTATAAAGACCTCTGTGCAGTGGGAGGGTTTTGCGCAAGTTATCCGGATAACCAAATCTGTATAAAAGGTGGATCTCATGTATAGATAGTATGTTGCGTTCAAATAAACATGGCAAATTGAACACTTTCAAATCACTAACGACGGAGGGAAGGTGTAGTCTAATGATTATGACGACCTTAACATTTGCACCACTTGATGAGTGTCACGTGTTACCCGTCCTCCACGTTGTTTTGTTTTGCTACAGCAATAGCCTCATGCAAAAAAAAGTGCTCACACGTGTTCATATTCGATTCTATACGGGAAAAACTATGTAGGGTACCTATTTTATCATAGATCGGTAGCGAGGGCATATTTGACGGTTGCAACTAGCTAGTTTCTATTTTTCCGTATTTCGTATAATACACTAGCTTCCATTAAAATTTCACAAAAATGTTTTTTTTTCATGGTTTAGTCTTGACGAGATAATTTGAAAATTTTAACTTCATAGACAAAAAAGCAAGTTTCAGATGGACCATTTTCCATGCTAGATTTTCCCGTAACGTCGCGACGCCGTCCATAGGCATCAATATTAAAGTCGACCAAGTCACGCTGAAAAAAAAAGACATTGAAAATGCCCCAACTTGAATGTATTTTGTCTGTATGATATGATTGTATATACCTACGACCAAGTAAGATATTCCAAATTTTACAACGAAGCAATAACTATTCTATGGTATCAATTTTATCTGAAAGTTTAAATGTCTTAAAATTCAATAGCATCATTTAAGAACAGATGAATTTGCAGCATGGACCAGACATGCACGTTTCTGGGACTTAAACCTCGTCAGTGATAAGGTTTACCGCGTTTCCGAAGTGAACTACGCGGAGAGTAGTATATATACAATCCATTAAGAAATAAAATTTCATCTGATGGCAATCTGGGAACATCGCTCACAAAACTAAAATGTAGTATTTTATAAATCTAGTGTCGTCACCAACTATAAAAAGTCTCGATATTACCATTATAGGAAATTGTGATGGTTACCATTACTGGTGCATGTCTGGTCCATACTGCCAATTTATCTGTTCTTAAATTATGCTATTTAATTTGAAGACGTTTAAAATAAACATTTAAATGCCCAGGATATTTTTATGGGCACAGAGAACAGAAAGTATATAAGGATCAAGATTGAAAAGCTATTGAGGATTACTTATTTTCGCTATAAAAGGGGTTGGGCCACGAGACCCCTAAATCGGCCCTCGATAATTCTCTAGAAATAAATTTCTGGAGAAATATTTTATATCTCTCATATATAATATATATATAGATATAAAATACACGAATGTTTACCGCTTTTCATGAAAAGAAAAATATCACCAAACAAAGTGCCATTTAACTGTAATGACGTCATGAAGTGACGTCATTTTGACGTTATTGAAAAAATATGGTGTAAATTGCCGGGAATTTTGTCTTTTGTCGAAGAATATTCAATGTGGCCGCATGCGTTAACTGAGACAAAACGTTTTTGACAAAATCTTTCACATATAAATTTTCCGTCTTAGTTAATGCATGCGGCCATTGCTAATTTAATAGAAATATGCAGATTTTGCATCAATTTTGCGGAATATGACCTATTTTGGTGTTTTCAAAGGGTTAAAAGGTATTGATAAACGCAATGTTTACAAAAGATAGATTCGTGATTCAGTAGAGAGCGTTTCAAAATGTCAAATAACAGTTGAAAATTCAATGAAGTACAATGTTCAAAGTTAGGGCCAATATCGGGCTTTGTGGCCCTAACCCTTTTATCTATCGATTTTTCATTTATTTATAATTGCAATGTTTTCCTTATATTAGCTCTCTTTTCTTTCTTTTCAAGATTTCCCAGGAATATGAGAAACTGAGGTCAGAGATGAACAACGCCTTTTACCTGCGTTTTCTTGGAATTAGGAGATCTTGGATAAGACGTTGTTGTGGCATTATTTTAGTGACGTTGATCGCATTGGCAATATTTTATGCCGGTATACTGTTAACCATATATGTATGGAGAGCAGAAGCAAGCGAACAGACTATAACCTTATACATGTTGCCAATATGGAGTGGTATAATAGGGGCTGTCATCTTAACAACATGCTGCATCGCTAGTTGCATCTTTGGATGTCTTTGTGCAAACAAAGTATGCTTCCCCTGCTGTTAGTCACTTTTTACAGAATATTTCTCTACCAAATGTAGGGCATTAGAAACCAATTTTAAAGTTGATATGAAACAATCTAAATTAGTTGTAATGTCTTCATACTGTGCTGGAAAAAAGATGGAAAAAAAGATCGGTATCTATTGAAAGGTCTTGTCACAGGAAATAATCATGTGAAATATTAGATCCACACTAACCATTCAAAACAATACGGAAGTGTCCCAACTCTTAACCTTCTTGAAGAAAATTCAAAACAATTTTAATGCACCAGCCACGTGTTTCGAATAGTAAATCCTCATCAGTTGAACTTCATTAAATGCGCCAAATGTATTTAGTAGTGCCCTCTAGTTTAGTTCGCGGCTCCAAATTTTCTGTAAGGTCGATTCAGTGGCATAGTTATATGTCCAAAATAGCAACCTCCTTTAAGGAGCTCGAACGATAAGTATGGAATTCCGCCCAGTTGGGACCGAAAAAATTTTTTCTCATTAAAAGAAATTAAAACTCTGAATTCGGTAAGATTTTTGCTGAATTTCATGAAAATAGTAATATTTCAAACATGCGACCTATATTTTGTGTATATAATAATCACGTTTTCTTTCGATGGGTTTAGAGTGATGATACTTTGCAATTATATATAATATGTTAATTAATTATTTTTATGATGTCATTTAAGGTTTGGGTGGGTAGTTAACATTTTGCGACTACATTTTTTTCTTTTGAGATATTCATTCAAACCCTCCAACAAAGACCACTGTTCTCGATTTTATTCTATTTTCCTCTATTTATCAAACACACTATTATTTGTCTTTACAAATAACCACAAAATATCTCTTTTTTCTTTAGTTTTTCGCTTACATGTATCTTTTCGTAATGTAAACACACTAAGCGCAAGTCTTCATTTTGAACTATTGGGAGTATAGTGATGAACCAAACATGAAGTTCTGAATACGGAAAAGAAATACTTGTTTTTGAAGGAGGACAATAATTCTACTTGATATAACTCAGAATGAAACGATTTTCTCAATTTCATTTCATCTTATTGACTTTTATAACGTAATACCACGGACTCTAAATGGTGGACCCCGCGTTGCTTCGAGTTCGAATAAATGCCAAGTAGGTAATGTAAATGATAAACATTTGAGTAAATATTATAGATTATAAGTTTTTCTATCCATAAATATATATTTCATACCTTAAAATAGTTTTAGTAACCCTGGGAGATATTTTATTATCTGGGCGGATTTCCCGTCAATTCGTGCGAGGTCCTTCAGATTGTATTTTTTGAAATGACAAGCTTTCGAAACAGGAAATAATATATAATGTCAAATCTAATAAAGGACCAAAACAAAACTTCTTTCAGGCGACAGAATGAAGTAATTATTACACTTAAAACATCCAGTCTTGATAAAGTTCGTCAAAGTTATACGTGCATGTTTATGTACAATATGTTCCGGATAATGGACGTAATCAAGATGGCCGTCCTAAGTCGGCACCGGTTGCTCATTGGTCTCGTTGGTTTATGTGTTGTCTTTTAAGTTTAATGTTTCTATGGTGTGAGTTGGTGTTCCTTGTCCCTTTTGCATCTCTCTTTTCTGTGGGTGTCTGTTCTTTGTTGTTGTTTTTTTTTTTTGCATTGGGTGTTTTGGGGTTTTGGTGTGGTTGCTGCGGCCTGGTGTTGTTGGAGATCCCCTCCTTTCTTATCAATCTTGTCTGTCCGTCATATCTTGTCTCATTACCCGTATGCCTGTTACAAGTAATTTAAAAGTATCAAAACTACCTTTCCTATTTGAAATCTTATAATTTGCGATTTAACTTAAAACTATTTATTTTCCAGAAATTCCAGAGAGGGGCGACTATATGTTGGCAGCACACGAAAAGATTTTATCAAAAGCATAACTGCATGATACTGTGTGATGTTCTCAGCGACATACCAAGAGTATCCTTTATCAAACTATAGTAATGGGGAATCGAAATCGTATTGTCATGTTAGGCCATTTGATATTCTGGGGGGGGGGGACTTGGTTTTTTTCAGGACAAAAATAAATGTGCCTGTGGTGTGACAGAAAAGAATGATTTTCTCTTATTATTCCCTGTATATGTTTCCATTGCAGAAGAATCCCAATGCTAATCGTCCGTAAAGCAAAGGGATTTATAAACTATAGTTCTGGTTGCCTACTATGACGTCGCGCTTTAGTTTTGAAAGTACGGAGAATTTACCAACATTCAGATACTTTTGACGTTGTAACGTTCAATACGCTCATTATTTAAAATGCTTAACGGCGTGTCTGATATTTAGTATAAAAGGGATTATAAGTAATGGCTGTCTTCGCGTTTCACGGAATTTGCACGTGTCCAACCAGAATTATACTACCATGAACACCCAAAGTAAGACAGTCATTACTTATATTTCCATTTGTACTAAATTTAAACGTCTTCAAATTGAATAGCATCATTTAAACGTCTTCAATATCAGACTACCCGTTTCATAATGAGCCTATTGCCTGTTATAGCGTCAAAGTATCTGAACGTTGGTAAATTCTCCGTACTTTCAAAACTAAAGCGTGACATCATAGTAGGCAACCAGAATTAGTTTATAAATCCGTTTGCATAACGGGCACTTAACATAGGGATTCCTAAGAGAACGGGCACCTGGTCCCACCTCTAGCTTGCTAGGGGTTCGTCGATGCTTAATTTTGTGCTCTATTGTGAGTGCTGTTGAGATTATCGTCAGGATCTTCTTTAACTCATTTGTGTCACACTTATGCCCTTTGCCGTGTGGAGCTCGTAAAAAAGTTCCCCGCGAGGGGTTTGACAGTAAGTGTTTTGAATAATATGTCCCTGACATTGTCGCCATAGCACTTTCTATATAGACATACCGTCAGACAGTGCATGAATGTTATATATTGTTTTCATTTTCGTGCTTAAACATCGACGGCGGGTGCGGCTAGTCAAAAGGGGATGCTTACTCCTCCCGGGCACCTGGTCCCACCATTAGCTTGCTAGGGGTTCGTCGATGCTTAATTTTGTGCTCTATTGTGAGTGCTGTTGAGGTTATCGTCAGGTTCTTCTTTAACTCATTTGTGTCACACTTATGCCCTTTGCCTTGTGGAGCTCGTAAAAAAGTTCCCCGCGAGGGGTTTGACAGTAAGTGTTTTGAATATATTTCCCTGACATTGTCGCCATAGCACTTTCTATATAGACATACCGTCAGACAGTGCATGAATGTTATATATTGCTACTTACTACATATTGTTTTCTTTTTAGATACAGTATTCAACATCTCAAATTTATGAAAAATTACTATGCATGTATATGTTTTTATTTATGTAAACTTTCTTATTATTTATTTGTACATATGTATACAATACAGGACCACAATGTAAACTAGTCCCAAGACTAATTGTGTTTATCCTGTTAAAATAAAGGGAATTATTATTATTATTATTATTATTATTATTATTATTATTATTATTATTATATATTGTTTTCATTTTCGCGCTTAAACATCGACGGCGGGTGCGGCTAGCCAACAGGAGATGCTTACTCCTCCCGGGCACCTGGTCCCACCTCTAGCTTCTGTCATAGACCATATGAACCATCCAACCAAAGATTGTACTCTATGTCTTCCGAAATGGAAGTAACCGGATGTGACATTTCTACCGAATTGAAGCGTCGGGTGTTGCATGCAAGCAGGAGATGCTTACTCTTCCTGGGCACCTGGTCTCACTCCCATATCGGGAGTTCGCTTCTTGTCATATGGTGGAAGTTTTTGTTTGTTTGCTTTGGTTCCTGTTTTATCCTGATTTTGTATGCCTTCGGTTTCTGATTTTCTGAATTATAGATTTTGTGCTGTATACAGGGATATGGTCATTATCCATATTTCTCATTGCTAGGGGTTCGTCGATGCTTAATTTTGTGCTCTATTGTGAGTGCTGTTGAGATTATCGTCAGGATCTTCTTTAACTCATTTGTGTCACACTTATGCCCTTTGCCTTGTGGAGCTCGTAAAAAAGTTCCCCGCGAGGGGTTTGACAGTAAGTGTTTTGAATATATTTCCCTGACATTGTCGCCACAGCACTTTCTATATAGACATACCGTCAGACAGTGCATGAATGTTATATATTGTTTTCATTTTCGTGCTTAATCATCGACGGCGGGTGCGGCTAGCCAACAGGGGATGCTTACTCCTCCCGGGCACCTGGTCCCACCTCTAGCTTGCTAGGGGTTCGTCGATGCTTAATTTTGTGCTCTATTGTGAGTGCTGTTGAGATTATCGTCAGGATCTTCTTTAACTCATTAGAACCCTTATCAAGATTATCGTGGAAAGACACTTGTTTCCGTCACATGACCTAATTGTAAGGAACAGAATACTTATACACAGGGAAACTTGCCACATATGTATCTCATATGATCCACATACATGTATGCAAATCATATGAGTGTTCATATGTATTCATGAAAAAGGTATTCATATATCATTTAATTTCCATTGTCATTTTCAAGAAACGAAGATTCTGATTGGCTGAGAAATTTTGTTGATACATCGATCAACACAATTTTTCACGGAAGTCTATTTATAGCACTATTTTAAGAACTGGGGGTTCCCTCAAACACGAATCAACTCGTTGCTGAAAATACAATTTGTTGATGTTTGCTTATCATTTCTAGGGTACCATTTCTTTTCTACTTACTCAAAAATTAACAGTATATGTAGAATTTGCTCAAACTGGTCCTTATTCCAAAGATATAGCGAGACGATCATTCGCTGTTTGAATCATGGCGGCTGCCATAACTTGTTTTGGCAGACGTATCACTGCAAAACCTTCCGACTTACGAAATATAGCGCGGTGATTGAATGTTTTTAAATCAAAGAAAACAGCCTGTTTTCCATAATTAAATGATAAGAAATGAATCATATATTTTTTCTGTTGATGCAGGTATCACCCGAAAAATTGGACAGAAAACTTTTGCATCAACGCGCTTCGCGCATTGATGCAGTTTTCTGTCCAATTTTTCGGGTGATACCTGCATCGACAGAAAAAATATAAGATTCATTTCTTAAATGAATCATATGTGAGGTTTCATATGAGGTTCATATGAAAATAATAGGTATCTCTGATCACATGAAAATCATATGAATGTTCATATGAAAATTATATGAAAATCATATGAGAATCATATGAAACTTCTTTCATATGAAAACCATATGAAACATTTTAGTGCTGAATTTGGTTATTTCATATGAGAATCAAATGAAACTATTTTCATATGAAAAGCATATGAAACATTTCTGTGCTGACTTTGGTTATTTCGTATGAGAATCATAAGTGGCAAGCATTTATACTTTTCATATTGAGGTTTATTTTCCACTTAAGGTATTCAATGGGCAATGAAAGAAATATTGAAATAAGGTGTATTTAATGATATCATTTAGTATTACTCTGTGTCATATCAATCATCATTTTAAAAACTTTAGTAATAGCCTTGAAGATATTGAAATGAGAAATAACATTTGAAAGTTATCCCCCTTGATTGAAAATATCTCAAAAATGAAATGCAGAAAAACTTATTGGTAAACTTTTGGATTTTCAGCGAAATCGGATGAATATATTTTTGATTATAAGCTTTTGACCAATCGATATTTATTCCACGTCATTTTGGTAAAAACTCTAAAAGAAAATAATTTGTCCCCATAGATTTCAATGTAAACTCTAGGGGCCCATAAGTCTTAAAGTAACCTATTTTTTCAATATCTAAATTGGTCTAAAATGTAAGGTTAATTTTCACATTATAAAGTTCTATGCTGTGATTTTAAGCACAGGCCGTAAAAGTGCCTGGTATGCGTGCGTATGTGTACGACCTGTGTATTATTTAAGGCCAATATCTTGCAGATACACAGTCATGTCAAATTTCAAATTTCAACCATTGCAAAAATTCGCTAAAGATGTTGCAATAAGATCAAACTTTCTACGATTGTACCTGTATATTTTATCTATTATGTCACCAAATTTCTTTCAAAAATTCCCCGTACTTCCAGAGATATCGTAGGTACCATTTCTTCAGTGACCTAGATTTTGTTTACTCGAATTTAGCCTGTCCGTTCCAGCCCTAGCTCGGTGTTCAGTCCTGACAGTACATTCTATTTGCGAGATGCGACAGACCAATTGATTTCTATACCTAGAAGTGTAATGTATACCCGTTAGTCCTCGTTAATCGATTAAACATTCGATCTGCTTTGACTTTAATATCAGCGCTTGCTATTTTCCTTTCATAGATCCGACTGAATTGGAATAAGCAATCTGATTGGACGAAGTTTTACAGTAGAACAAAACTACGCTAAAACTTCGTCCAATCAGATCGCTTATCGAGTATCGAGGAGTTACGGACAAACATTACACCTCTAGGTATAGAAATCAATTTAGAATTCACAAACAATCAAGCGTTCATAGCGCATTGGTCTGTCGCATCTCGCAAATAGAATGCACTGACTGAACACCGAGCTAGGGCTGGAACGGACACGCTAAAAACTAGGTCACGGAAGAAATGGTACCTACGATATCTCTAGAAGAACGGGGAATTTTTGAATGAAATTTTGTGACATTGTAGATAAAATATCTACAATCTTAGAAAGTATGATCTTATTGCAACCTCTTTAGCGAATTTTTGCAATGGTTGAAATTAGAAATTATCTGCAAGATATTGGCCTTAAACAATACACAGGTCGTACACATAAGCACGCATACCAGGCGCTTTTACGGCCTGTGATTTTAAGTCTCGGGATTCCATAAATGGGTACTAAATTACTTTTCATTACCCATTGAATACCTGAAGATAATGTAGTTTATGTTAAAACCTTTTACATCTTATACTTGATGGAAAGATTCATATGCATGAAATTAGCATAATAATAAATAGCAGCATAGGTAATAACCAGGAACGTCAAATGTCTTTGTCACATACGTAACCACGATATTATTGTGGCAAAAAGTCTTCATTTTCAGTTCAATAATACCTTATTTCAGCCAACAGATGTTATATTTCCTGTCAGATCGATAAATTGAACACAAAATTTATATTAAGAATTGCAGTTTTCCCTTAATCAAAAATATATTATATTCATTCGCTATGATGTTGAAAAATGCAAAGTAAGTAAATAGAATAAGATTTTGAAACTTTTTTTCAGAAATGTTGCGCTATAGCGTAAAATCTATATAATGTGGTAAAGGAGATATAATTTTGTTCTCCTTTTTATGCTTTACCATGCTTATTATTGAGATTTTATAATCAAAATAAGATAAAACTGATTGACGCTCCCCGAGCACAATCATTGTTATACCAAAAGTTTGATCTTCTGAGTGTCTTTGACCTTTCATAAATAATCGTGAATAACTTTGATCTTTAACATTTTTATGACCTTGAAGACCTTTGTTGATATGAGCTTAGAAGGACGGACGTACACAACGGCAACAATATCTTCCCCAGTGGCGCATAAAACAGATTGTAGAAAATAGAGAAAATATTTAAGCGCTCTATTTTAATTGTCAAGCTTTTCGTATTTGTGTCTAAATAAATTACGCTTGTTTTTGATAGTCTGATACCAGTATTTCAAATTATAAGTATTCCATGAAATAAATGATAACTTATAATTCAAATAAAATAAATGTCGTGATTTTTTAGGAATACCTGAAACATTTTTACAAAAGAAGGAGACCAGAGTTACCTGTCGATTCTTATGAGGTATGTACATGTATATCACAATATTGTCTGCAAAAGTGTGCAAATGAGTTAAAGAAGATCCTGACGATAATCTCAACAGCATTTACAATAGAAGATAACATAATGCAAATATTGTTTAAATTCAAGAAACCTATTCAGAGAGAGAGAGAGAGAGAGAGAGAGAGAGAGAGAGAGAGAGAGAGAGAGAGAGTGAGAATATCTGTAGATCATTAAAATCCTCCACTTCTAATGGACAAGAATAAGAAAATGTAGTCAAATATCGCGGAGAATTAACCTGGACACAGAATTGATAACTTTGGACACATCATCACAAATTGTTTTATCGGATGTTACTTGAAACTTTATGGTTTTCATTGATAATGCTTCGAAATAGAAAGTCGGAAAATTTTGACCCGCTCAATATACACAAAGTCGATAACTGAGAGTAAGAAATTAACAAAGGGGTGTCATACTTAAGTATTTATCTCGACTTGGAATCATTTTGGCTTAAAGCACCACTGATGAGGATTTCTTATCCGAAACATGCTTATCTGATTCACCGCATTGAGACCTTTCTGCTCTCTTGTAGCCTTGTTTGACTTTTCGGTTTTTAATGTATAACGAGCTCTTTTCTCGTATTCTACCATCATATACATATGAAGATTATATTACAGGATTTCGCCATTGACGCCATAGAAACTTACCTAGAGAAAAATCAACAGAAACTTGTAGATTGGCGGACATTACCCACATCGTTCATGAACAGACATAACACATTCCGTCAGAAAGCCTGTCTATGTCAACTTGTACTGGATGAGATAATTATATAAAGAAGGGATATATTAAACCATCAAAGAATTCATTAGTATCAGCTCGTGTAAAGCTTTGTATATAGACAGTAGAAAAAGACGTCATGTAATTAACTGTTTGAGAGGTGCATATCTAATCAATAAAACTTATACACTGTCGGATGTTTTGCGGGCCCTCAATTTTGAAAAAGGAGTGTAATACAGGCAACACAAGCGTAACGTATCATCTATGATTTTTATAAGCATGTTTCCCATCTGTACAGGCTATACGTACACTATATTCACCTTTATTTTTTACCTTTGTTTTCCATGTGTACATGCTATAAGTACACAACATTAACTTAGATATTTGACCTATGTTTTCCATGTGTAAAGGCTATAAGTTCACAATATTAACCCTGATATTTGACCTGTATTTTCAATGTGTACATGCTGTAAGAACACAATATTAACCTTGATATTTGACCTTTGTTTTCCATGTTTACAGGCTATAAGTACTCAAAATTAACCTTGATATTTGACCTTTTTTTTCTCCATGTTGACAGGCTATAAGTACACAATATTAACCTTGATATTTTACCTCTGTTTTCCATGTTTACAGGCTATAAGTACACAATATTAACCTTGATATATGACCTTTGTTTTCCATGTTTACAGGCTATAAGTACTTAAAATTAACCTTGATATTTGACCTTTTTTTTCTCCATGTGGACAGGCTATAAGTACAAAAAATTAACCTTGATATTTGACCTTTGTTTTCCATGTTTACAAGCTATAAGTACACAATATTAACCTTGATATTTTACCTCTGTTTTCCATGTTTACAGGCTATAAGTACACAATATTAACCTATATATATGACCTTTGTTTTCCATGTTTACAGGCTATAAGTACACATTAACCATGATATTTGACCTTTGTTTTCCATGTTTGTATTTAAAGCAATTACAATCTTTGCGTTCTTCAAGACAACTCAGTAACCGGACAAACAGGGGGTAATTCCGATATCTTTACTAATTGCTACGAACGTGGCAGATACCTATTTTCTGGTTGGTTTATGTGTAGTTTTTTTATGTTTTGTGTTATTTGGTGTTCCTTGTCTCTTTTGTGTCTCTTGGGCTTGTACATATTCCATATAGGGGTGTTTCCGAGTCCTGTTGGAGAGCCCCCACTTCTTTGAAGCATTTAAGCTATTTGGAGCAAGTCTTAAAGAAATAAAGTTTGAACTACATTGTGAATTTAGTATTTCCATTAATGCAAATCTATCAACAAGAATGAATTGATTTGGAGGGTCGTGTTGACATACGTATTTAACCTTATCTACAGTGTTAGACATTGTACTGATTTTCACCAAACTATTCCTCAGGACCTCAATGAAGAAAATGTTTTTCAACTGGTCTGGCAAAAATGTTCCAGAATCACCTTTACTGTTGACGTCATATTATAGCACGAACATGACACACTTCACGTTCAAAGACAACAAAACAAAAATGTTCTGAAATTAAGTCCAATATAATCCGTTTAAGTTGTCAATTGAGAAGGATATTAGGGATATAACGGACCAGTCAGATTCTAATTGGAGTTATTTACCCTACAGGTAAGTGAGGAAATTACAGAAAAATTGTCTTCTTTTATACTCCAAAATTAGCCATCAAAGTGCGATCATCAACAAAACGTAAAAAGTACACAATTATGGAAATTTATTTTTCGAAGAAATCCACAGAGGATGGTGTGTATGAACTTACGATTATCTAGCGTTATATTCCCACAAGTAGGAAAGGTAGATAATAATAGATGAAGGAGATCATGTGTATACGAAGCTGACTTTATAGGTCATCTACTATATTCATAACATATTGCGTGTTTATCCTGATTACATCCGCACAACCCTCTAATCTTTCTGAATACAAGAGGTCTACCAAGACATACAACAGTTATATCATCGAGTAACCTTCTGTCTGTAAAGTACCTAAACCAAAACGGGATACTATTTCATAAAATTAATCATTTTCTTACTTAGCTTCTATAACAATATCTTTAAGTTAAACGTCCTCAAAATAATAGCATCATTTAAGAACAGATTAATTTGCAGCAAGCATGTTTTGGACTCTTTACCCTCGTCAGTGATCTTCAATCTAAACAATGTAATACAGCCAAAAAGTGTGAAAGTTATTATGTCCAAAATGTTCCGAAAGACGTAGCAGGATGGATGGGATATGATGCTACAGGACCCACGATTTAGAAATTTTTCGATAACAGAAATTAGAATGTATTGAAGAAACGATCAACCGAAGTTGATCGAACTTGGCTACATGTTCCCTCGGGGACTCTTGTCCATTTGATACACATTTTAAACATCTTCAAATTAATAACATCATTTTATGACAGATGAATTTGCAGCATGGACCATCATTCTGCAAAGTTGAAAGTTTTAAAATGATATAAATGATCCATCAATCAATCAACATATTCAAAAATAAAATTAAAGTCACATACAAGAAAGAGGCTTGAGAATTTTTACTGCAGAGAAAAGCAAATCACATATGTAGTTTTTCTTTATTACAATACTGTACAATAATATAACACCATTTCTCTATGGAATACTCTTAGATTACTTGATCAATCAAAGGCTCTTGGTCCTCTTCATGACGTACAACTTTCTTATGTTTCTGCAAAAAGAGAGATACCATTGTGTACTGATTACATGTAGTTCATTTCTTTGATTTTTCTGTTCGGTAAGTTTGGAACCCAAAAACGATTAAAGCAGACGAAGAATCATAGACAAATGCCCTTATTCGTCATAAATTATACCACTTTCAAAGTTGGCCCTCCTGCTGTGAGTGTTTGTCTCGTTGTCCCTTATGATTATTGTTATGGTTGTGTGGTTAAAATTAGATGCTATTTTGGTTGTGTGGTGTCTATTATTTATTGTTGTGATTGTGTTGTGTCCATTTATGGATGTGTGATGTCCATTATTTGTTTTTATGGATGTGTGGTGTCCATTGTTTGTTGTTGTAGTTATGTGGAATCCATTATTTGTTGTTAGAGATGTGTTGCGTCCATTGTTTGTTGTTGTAGTGGTATGGTGTCCATTATTTGTTGTTATGGATATGTGGTGTCCATTGTTTGTTGTTGTAGTTATGTGGAGTCCATTATTTGTTGTTATGGATGTGTTATGTCCATTGTTTGTAGTTGTAGTTGTATGGTGTCCATTATTTGTTGTTATAGATGTGAGGTGTCTATGGCTTGTTGTTGTAGTTGTATGGTGTCAATTATTTGTTGTTTCGGATGTGTGGAGTCCATTATTTGTTGTTATGGATGTGTGGTGTCCATTGCTTCTTGTTGTAGTGGTATGGTGTCAATTATTTGTTGTTATGGATGTGTGGTGTCCATTGTTTTTGTTGTAGTTATGTGGAGTCCATTATTTGAATTTATGGATGTGTGGTGTCCATTGTTTGTTGTTATGGATGTGTGGAGTCCATTGTTTGTTGTTGTAGTTATGTGGAGTTCATTATTTGTTGTTATAGAAATGTTGCGTCCATTGTTTGTTGTTGTAGTGTATGGATGTGTGATGTCCATTGCTTCTTGTTGTAGTGGTATGGTGTCAATTATTTGTTGTTATGGATGTGTGGTGTCCATTGTTTGTTGTTGTAGTTATGTGGAGTTCATTATTTGTTGTTATAGAAATGTTGCGTTTGTTGTTGTAGTGGTATGGTGTCCATTATTTGTTGTTATGGATGTGTGGTGTCCATTGTTTGTAGTTGTGGTTGTACGGTGTCCATTTTTTGTTGTTATGGATGTGTGGTGTCCATTGTTTATTTTTATGGATGTGTGGAGTCCATTATTTGTTGTTATTGATGAGTGGTGTCCATTGTTTGTTGTTATGGATATGTGATGTCCATTATTTGTTGTTATGGATGTGTGGTGTCTATTGTGTGTTGTTGTAGTTATGTGGAGTCCATTATTTGTTGAAATAAATATGTTGCGTCCATTGTTTGTTGTTGTAGTGGTATGGTGTCCATTATTTGTTGTTATGGATGTTTGGTGTCCATTGTTTGTTGTTGTGGTTGTACGGTGTCCATTATTTGTTGTTATGGATGTGTGGTGTCCATTGTTTGTTGTTAAAGATGTATGGTGTTTATTGTTTGTTGTTATGGATGTGTGGTGTCCATTATTTGTTGTTATGGATGTGTGATGTCCATTGTTTGTTGTTGTAGTCGTGTGGTGTCCATTATTTGTTGTTATGGATGTGTGGTGTCCATTGTTTGTTGTCATAAATGTGTGGTGTCCATTGTTTGTTGTTGAAGTTGTGTGGTGTCCATTGTTTGTTGTTTTGGATGTATGGTGTCTATTGTTTGTTGTTGTAGTTGTATGGTGTCCATAATTTGTTGCTATAGATGTGTGGTGTCAATTATTTGTTCTTATATATATTTGGTGTCCATTTTTTGTTGTTATGGATGTGTGGTGTCCATTGTTTGTTGTTGTAGTTGTGTGTTGTCTATTATTCGTTGTTATGAATATGTGGTGTCCATTGTTTGTTGTTGTAGTTATGTTGAGTTCATTATTTGTTGCTATAGATGTGTGGTGTCCATTATTTGTTGTTATGAGTGTATGGTGTCCATTATTTGTTGTTATGAAGTGCGGTGTCCAATGTTTTTGTTGTGGTTATATGGAATCCATTTAAGATGCGTGGAGTCTATTTGTTCTTGTTATGGTTGTGTGGTGTGCATTTCGGTTGTTTAGGTTGTGTGGTGTCCTTAATTTGTCGTGTTTTTGTAGTGTAAATTGTCTATTTTGGTTGTTTAGCGTCCTTTGTTTCTTGATGTGGCTGTATGGTGTCTATTTTTTCTTTTGGTTGCGCGTTGTCCATTGCTTGGTGATAAAGAATAAATGCAACACACAATATCAATTATAATTCTTGTTTTCACAGCACAATGGTGGCGTAGTTATATACTACTTTGTTTATGACAATGTTAGGAAAGATAACTCAAAAATTGCATTAAAGCTACAGAGTTGTCTTTCTTATATCAACACTGAGGTTAGATAAACATTGTTTGTGTTGTTTATAGATTCACATATGCATCCTGTGTTAAAAAAAAATAATCATCATTGCCTTACGATAAAATTATTCAACATTTCAATATCTGCTGACAATAAATTTTGCGTAGATTTAGAGGTATCTCTCAGGACCTTCAGTCCTTTGATTTGTTGTTGTGGTTATGTTGAGTTTGGTATTATGAATACGGTGTCCATCGATTGTTCTCTTGGTTGTATGGTGTCAATTGTTTATTGTTGCGGCTGTATTTTGTCCACTGTTTGTTGTTATGGTATATGGTGTCAATTGTTTATTGTTGCGGCTGTATTTTGTCCACTGTTTATTGTTATGGTATATGATGTCCATTGTTTATTGTTGTGGTTGTATGGTGTCAATTATTATTGTTTTGAGCAAATTCATTGTTTGTTATTGTTCTTTTTTTTTTTTTTTTTTATTTTTATGCAGACATTTTAACATTTTATGCAACATACATGTAAAGACACAGGACAACTTTCACTCACAGACTCGTACCTGAAAATATTAATCAAAGTACCGGTATGTTTTGTTTCATATTATCTATATAATTATAATCATAATATTCCATATTAAATAATAAAAGTAATACATTACTCAAAATTGTGTTTCAAAATTTCCCATCTTTTATAAAACTTTACTAATTTATTATTTTTTGCAAAGATGTATTTTTCTATCATGAAATAATTTTTTAACAAAACTATAAAGGCATCAACATCAAGTGGTCTGTTTCTGATTTTTTGTGTAAAGATGAATTGTTTTGCAAGTAGAAGAATTAGATTTAAACAGTTTCCACATTTTCTGAATTTCTTGCCAAATATTATTGTTTCCTTTTCAAATTGTATAGTGGTATTTCCATTTAATTCTATCCAAGATAGCAAATCTCCCCAAAATTTATTAACAATATTACAATGAAAGAATAAATGCAATAATGTTTCTTCTTCTGTATTACAAAATGCACAAGATGTTGTGTCTTTAATTTTCATTTTAAATAATAAAACATTCGTTGGAAGTATACGGTGAAGCAAGCGATATTGGAACCAACACAGTTTTGGATCTTTAGTAACAATAAAGGGTAATTTATTAATAAAGGTATAACTTATATCATCTTTTTCAATATTTATATCTAAGCACCATTTATCAATATAGTTTTGCTTGATAGTATTAGAGTTCAAGAAAACATCATACACAGATACATTATTACTCTTATTTCTAATGATTATCATAATATATTCACTATAATTAGGAAGTAATATATCGTAGTTGTTTACTCTAAGCTCTGGCCATTTCTTTATTATGGCATCCCTTATTCCAAGAAATAATGTAAAAGGTGGTTTAAAATTAAACTTTTCACAGAATTCATTATATGACAATAAAGTTCCATATTCATTCAAGAAATGATAAACATAAAAAATACCATTTTCTACCCATTTTTTATAAAAAATCTGAACATTATTTATCTTTATATTTTCGTTATACCAAATTTCTTGATAAATGAAATTTTTGTTTCTTTCCTTATCATTTTTTTCATATATAATTTTTCTGAATTCATAGAATGAAGACAAAACATTTTTCCAGAAAGGATTTCCTGTTGAATTCGATAATTTTTTTATGAATTCTGGACCATAATTTAGTAATTCGTTAATCTCTTTATTTGTAATTACCATGAAAAGATCAGTAAGCAATGAGTGTTTTGTTAAAATACGTCGAACCCAACCTAACTTGAGTGATTTAATGAAAGCTGGTATATTTATCATTTTTAACCCACCCTCTTCATAATCACGATATAATTGTTTTCTAGAAATCTTATCATTTTTATTATTCCATAAATATGCAAAAAGTACTCTTTCTAAATCTTTTATAATTGATTCATCTGGGTTAGGTAAAGATATGAATAGATGGGTGAGCCGAGAGATAAATATTGATTTAATCACAGTTATTTTTCCTATAGGACTAAGTAATCGTTTTGACCAACTAGTAACCAGTTTCCTTATATCTAATATTTTTTGGGAATAGTTCAAATTTATCATTTCATCAAGATTAACACTGAAAATTAGGCCAAGATAAGTAAAGGGTTCATCTGACCAAATGAGTGGTATTTCCGTACATAATTTGTCCATACTGTGTTTTTTAGCACCTATCCAAATACATCTGCATTTTTCAATATTAGGTTTAAGACCAGAAAATTTGGCGTATTGTTCAAGTAATGAGAGAGAATGTTTCAAAGAATTAATATTACCATCTAAAAAGAGTCCAGTGTCGTCAGCGTACTGACTTATTTTTATCTCTTTATTTTTAAATTTGATGCCTTTTATTCTTTTATTATCCCTAAAAAGTATGCCAAGAATTTCTACGCAAAGAATGAAGATATATGGAGAGATGGGATCGCCTTGACGGCAGCCTCTGCCAATAGAGAAGAATGGAGATGAGAAGCCATGTTGAATTACACATAATTTGAAATCTTTATTCAGACAGTTTATAAAGTTAATGAATTTTTGACCAAAATTGAAAAACTTAAGTACTTCATTTATAAATTTCCAAGACACGGAGTCAAATGCTTTTTCGAAATCAATCATTACAAATAATCCCTCTTTTCCCTGATTTTCTAGTTCGTACATGATATCGTAAAGTAACCTAGTGTTTTCCCCAATGTATCTATTTTTAATAAATCCTGTTTGGTTTTCATGTATCAATTGAGGAAGAAACTGTTTAATTCTAGAAGCAAGACAATGAGATATAATTTTATATGATATATTTAGTAAAGATATTGGGCGCCAGTTTTTCAAATAATCTCTTGGTTTGTCTCCTTTCGGGAGAATAGATATGATGCCCATTTTTTGAGAAATAGAAAGTTCCCCCTTATCAAGCCCTTCCCGCACTGATCTGAAAACGAAGTATTTAATGTCAATCCAGAAGAATTTGAAGAACTCCCCCGAAAAGCCATCTGGACCCGGGCTTTTATCATTCTTTAATAATTTGACTGCTTGTGAAACTTCCTCAATTGTAATAGGTTTATCTAGTTCTAATTTATCATGATCTGAAAGCTTACTCACATTGCTATTTATAAGTAGTTCATCTAAGTTTACTGGTTCTAAAAATTCATCTTTATCTTTATAAAGTAGATCATAATAATTTTTAATCTCATTTAAAATCTCATTCTGTTCAGTAATGCATGAGCCATCCGTTTTTTTTTTTTCAATTTAATTATGTTTTTATTAGTAAAGTTTCTTTTTTCTAATGCTAAGAAGTATTTTGTCGGTTTTTCTCCCTTTTCTATCCATTTACATCGGGGTTATTTATTCTCCAGGGGTCACATAAGGACATTTCATCACACAGGCATTTAACTTCATTTACAGCTCTGGGGTTATTTTGTCTCACATAGTTATAACAATCTCTATCGAAGTCTAATACCAAGTTAAAATCTCCGCATACAACAGTGTAATCAGATTCATTATCTTGAAGTTTATTTTTCAATTGAATATAAAAATCTGGACAATCTGAATTTGGACCATATAGGTTAACAAGTGTTAGTGTAAACCTGTTTTCAACCAAAATGCTTAAAATAATATAATTACCATCGTTATCTGTAATACAGTTCATAATTTTAAATTCAAAATTATTATTTAATAGAACTGTAACTCCCCTAGAATCACTAGTACCATAGCTAGAATAAACATCATAACCCCATTGCATGTATATTATTTTTTCCATCTGTTTTGTAAAGTGAGTATCCTGTAAACAATAGATCGAGGCATTTTTATTTCGTAGAAAACTAAAAACATCCTTTCTTTTACCAGAATCCCCCAACCCCCTACAATTGACAGAGATAATTTTAAGGTTATTTATAGGCATAGTTGAATAGAAGCATAAATAAATCTAACATAAACATACACACACTCATACATACACCATACATACCAGGACAAAAAGACAACAGAAAAAGTATTCACACAGACACACATGTTGGAAATTCAATATAGAGTTCAGATTAGCCAAGTCTCAATATATACTGACATGCTTTATTCAATTTTTACCCTTTACAAATTACAAGTCACTCTTCATGTCAACAATTGGAAGAAAAACACATGTTCATAGCGCAATCGTCCGCCGGAGTGTCAAATCGGAAACGAAAGTAGAACGGAGTCCTTACTTCCGGAGCTGAACCGGTCTACCCTTCCCGGATTTCAACTTACTGTCTACGTCTTCTTCTATATCGAAACGGTACCTTTTACCTGCACTAATACCGTAGACGGATCCATTATAGTAATATGCGGACTCGATTTGTGGGTGACTGTTAAGCCTGTTAATGAGAATGATGTTTCTCTCCGTCACATCGTCAACGAGTCTAACATTACCTCCCTTTTTCTTCACATCGGACCTTTTCCTCATAATCCGTGATTTGATTTCCGAGTTCTTTACCTTTAATAGTATAGGTTTTGGTTCAGTGCGTTTTTTAGATGGAATTCTATGTACAGCTATCACGTCACTGTCACTGATCTTTACCCCCGCTTTCTCGTCCAGAACCTGTTTTACAACTTCTAGGGTGTTTTCGTCGTCGGACTCGCGCACTCCGCACACTTTTACATTTGTTTTGCGGGAGTACTGCTCATTTCTATTACTACGTCGAAGTGCCTCTAAAGAATTTCCCTCCGATCTCACAACTCTAGCCCTTAAATCTCTTATAACGGCATTATTTTCAAGCAGTTTTTCACGCAAATTATCCACTTCTAAATTTAAGCCGTCTATTTCATCTTTTAGCTGCCTTCTAACTTTATTCTGACTTTCTTCCTGCATTTTACATCTTTTTCGACTTCAACCTCAACAAGATTTTGTACTTCTTCTTTGTTTTTCTGTAGCATTTCTGACACGATTTTAGTTACTATGTCACTAAGTTCATCTGTTTTTACTGTTTTTTTTCATACATTCTTTAATATCGCTAACAGCGCCTGTTATGTTGGCTAGATCGGCCCTTATTGCCGCTATATTGTCATTAATGGCTCCGCTTTGGGCGGGTGGGGAGGGGGGATTTGCTTTATCCCCTGCTTTATCAGATTTGTCTGTCTGAGACGCTTTCCTGGTCATTACTCCGCCATGGGACATTTTTGAGAAATATGATGCTTGCAACTTTGACTGTGATTTCATTCAGGCTGTTCAATGTGTTCAAAGTTTTATACTAGACGACGAATGTACATGTATACTCACAGTGGCGATTCTCATTAAGTCCCATTAAAGTCACTTTTTTGCACTTTTCACTTTTTTGCTTTCATATGCATTGTCTAATCAATATATCACCTTCACTAGATAACTTTTTAAATGTCTTCCCTCAACAATTTAACTATTTAGGCCACTTTTATGCGAGCGCTTACTAGACGCGTCCACTCGCGCCAAACGCCATATTGAACTCCTTTTTGTTATTGTTCTTAGTTGTTTTTGATGCTGTGATTGTGTGGTTTCCATTTTTTGTTATTTTTGTTGTTGTTGTGTCCATTGTTGTGGTTGTGAGAATTCCATTGTTTGTTGTTGTTACTTGGTTTGCATCGTTTGTTGTCGTTGTTATGTGGTGTCCATTGTTGGTTGTAATGGATATATGGTTTCCATTGCTTGTTGTTGTGGTTTCCATTGTTGGTTTTAATGGATACATGGTTTCCATTGCTAGTTGTTATGGTTGTGGTTTCCATTGTTGGTTGTAATGGATACATGGTTTCCATTGCTAGTTGTTATGGTTGTGGTTTCCATTGTTGGTTGTAATGGATATATGGTGTCCATTATTTGTTGTTGTGGTTGTGGTTTCCATTGTTTATTGTCGTTGTTTTGTGGTTGTTTTTTTTTCGTGGTGCCCAGTATTTGCGGTTGTGTAGTGTCCAATGATTGTTGTTGTTGTGTGGTATCCATTATTTGTTGTAATGAATATGCGGCGTCCGTCGTTTGTCATTGTGGTTTCGTGTTATTTTTGTGTTTGTCGTTCTAGTTGTGAGGTGTCCATTGTTTATTGTTGTTGTGACCATTGCTTGCTATTGTGGTTGTTGTATTCCTATCAAAGTAGGTAACTGTATTTTACAAAGTTAAGGCTGAGAAGGATCCGTGGGTTTCCGAGGATTATGTGAATAGTGCAAAAAAGTATGTAATAAATAATGCAAATAGAATAGAAAATAACAAACCTGTGCTTTAGTAAAGCAAACTTGAAAGAACTGGTGAATGTTCTTCCTTCCATTAAAGGCGACAAACCAAAGGTTGACGGACAGAATGATTACAGTAAAGAAACAGAGGATGGAACCGAAGATGAGGGGTAACGATGACAAACATGCAGCGTTACAAGGAAAGGCCATCCCATCAGGGCAATGTCTGTAGTAATACATCGGACACTGTGTGGAACAGACTGTGATGTTGTTTACATCTGTCTCTGTTTGAGGGGGATCTATCATCTCATCACAAATCGGGAGACACAGTCCTGTCTCTTTATATAATACGTCCTTGCCGTGACAACGATCTGTACATTGTCTACCTTGTGACGTTATTTCTATATACGGAATGTAACTTGGACATGTAGTCTTATTCCTACAGGAGCCGTTAATAAACAATGTATAATATGGGCACACACAGCGTCCTTCTTGACATATCATGGGTGAGATACAATGTACGGAATTCGACTCGCAATATTGCCATGTGTCTCTTTTGTGGACTTTAGTGTTTATATGCTCTACGTTTCCCTGCAAGATACAGCTTTCGTGTGAGTGTTGGCCTTCTAATGGACACTCCTTTACACATTTTCCTTCGAACATATATGGATATTCGCGTGGACAATCAATCAAGCGCACTCCGTTGACAGGTTGCAATACTAATCCAATCTGAAATCAAAATAAAAACTTCATAAACCTTATTTTCGTTAAGTCTAATTCTTGAGTTTACAAGATGTGTTATTCTTAATTCTTACAAATACAGACTTAAGAGTGAGGTTAAAATCGCTAATCGTAATGAGGACGGAGGTTGGTATTACAAGAAAAGGGAATAATCTCCAGCATGACCACCCTGCACTCACACAGCGAAACAAACCAACAAGAAAGTTACACATAAATGACATCAGACAAAACTACAAACCGTAAAAAAAGACACAACAATATTCACTAGAACATCATACAAAACAATCGAAACAGACGAACAGAAACATCAAACATTAATGACAGCACATAAAAGGAAGGAGACCAATGTGTACCCGGCGCCGACTTTGGACGGTCATCTGCTTTTAGCAAATAGTGCAGTTATCCGGGTTCCGTGCGCACAACACTCATTGGTCCATTACTCAGTCTCTTACTCTCTCTTGTCGGATACCATGCACAAAACTTCGTCGCTGGTGATTTTCGCTCGGAGAGTTTATATGATAAGATAAGAGTCTATATTTTACTATACTTTCATATGAAAGAAATTTTGGGAGTAAATCATTCAAACACATTAACAAACACTTGAATTGCTAGTAATTTGATAAAATTATTCGAAGTTTGGGCTTGATAAGTCTCCACCGCGACACAGACCGGAGACGCAGTTTTGTGTACGGCATCCGACAAGGGGCAGTAAGATATTATATGCACTTGTCTTGAGAATATGGTACATATGTAGAAATATCACTTAGAAATGAATGCGGACTCCAGATGATTTGATTGCCGAGATGGCGGCGGCACTTGTACACCTTTATCAGAAATTAATAGAACAATGTAGTTTGACATCGTTGCTATCAACTTGCCTCCTGTTTGGCAATTGTTATTGAGCTGTTTACAAGAAACTTATTCTTTTAAAGTTTTGTTTAGTAAATATTACTTACACCAATACGCGGTGTGTCGTTATAATATCTAATAAGGAATTACTGCCGCTTCAGATTCGGCTGTCATTTTGTAAGCAAACGTGGCCAAAAATCGGAATTTTCTGATGTTAAAATGAGATAAAGAATATCCTGACGACAATCTCAACAGCACTTAGAATAGAGCACCAAATTAAGCATCGACGAACTTAGCAATTAAGCTAGAGGTGGGACCAGGTGCCCGGGAGGAGTAAGCATCCCCTGTTTGGCTAGCTGCACCCGCCGTCGATGTTCACGCACGAAAAAGAAAAAAATCTAAAAAGACATGCACTGTATGAGGTTATGTCTATACAGAAAGTGTTATGGCGACCATGTCTGGGAAAAACATTCAAAACACTTACTGTCAAACCCCTGGAGAAAAACTTTTTACGAGCTCCACATGGCAAAGGGCATAAGTGTGACAAAATGAGATAAAGAAGATACTGACGACAATCTCAACTGCACTCACATTAGAGCGCTAAACTGAGCATCGACGGACCCCTAGCAAGCTTGAGGTGGGACCAGGTGCCAGGGAGGGGTAAGCATCCCCTGTTTCCTATTTGGTTAGCCTCACCCGCCGCCAATGTACAAGCACGAAAATGAAAAAACAATGCACTGTCTGAGGTTATGTCTATGTAGAATGTGCTATGGTGACCATGTCAGGGAAAAACATTCAAAACACTTACTGTCAAGAGATATATAAGAAATTAATTTTGTAATATAAGAAATTCATTTTTCTTACATTTGAAATTTAATTTGTAATACATGTATTAGAAAGTATTTTCTTACATAAAAAATTACTTTCTTATATAAGAAATTACTTTCTTGGATATTAATTTTGTTTCAATAAAAATGAATCTCTCAAATAAGAAAATGAATTTCTAATATAGGAAAATAAATTTCCAATAAAGAAAATGTAGTTCTTATGTCAGAAAATTATGAGCCATTCTCTGTAAGCATAAAAAAATGTTGGAAATCGCATGTCTCAGATTTTCATTATTTTCATCGTAATAGGCAAGTTTGACCCCCTGACCATGAAAATGGTATTTGTTTTGAAATTTTACCAGCCGTTGCCATGGTAACCAGTCATCTTGTTTTGGGCTAGAAATGACGCTTGAAATAGTGTAAAATTTGCCATATTCAGGTATTATTTAAATAGTAAAAACCTGGAATTGGCAAAATTATTTACATATCATGATAAACAATTTACCTAGACATTTTATAAAAAATATAAACTTTTCTTCAATTTTGGGGGGAAACCACATATTTCAGAAGATAAAGTTACCATATTTTGACCTTTTACAGAAATTCAAAAATTCACATATTTTGGTATAGAATAGAAAAAAATCCCAACATAGGAAAAATGTGAAAACTAAGTCAAATCAATCAGTGATCATTCATAGTCAAAATATAAAAAATCCAGAATTGTGTTTTACTATAAAGAAAATAAATCAAGTTTGAAAATGGTTACCATAGCAACATCACAGTTTTTCGTTATTTCTATTTTGTCGCAAGAATCTGGCATCATACAAGACGAAACCAAGCAAATATGGTACTGGATAGAAGAGTGCAATTTCTGAACTATTTAAATGCCCAAAAGTTCGGTATTAAGTAATTGGTTGCCATGGTAACCAAACAATAGGCATCTAAAAACTACTCTAAGCAATTTTTTCGGAATTTTTAGAATTTCATGATGATATAAATTGCCTTTTACGGATATTTACTGAATATCTCTCAACCAGCTGATCAATTTGTATAACATCAACACTTGTGATTTGTTTTATTTCAAAAAAACTTATAAAATTCTCCATAGCAACGGACCTTATCAGCACTACAACTAGAAGAACAAAACACGAAAATAAGATGTTTCTCAATGGTTTTCTCAATTTTCTTGGTGAAGCTTAACACACTTTCTATTTTAATGACAAAGAAATAGTTTGTTGTAAAAGTAGTCAGTATTTTGTTTGTGGTTGTCATGGCAACATTGGTATATCCAGAGACTAGAATAACAAAATTTAAGCAATTTTTCATTATATTTCGTTTTTTGTTGATATAAATTGACTTTGAGGGATATTTATTTACTATATCTTAACCAGCTAAGCAATTTCTTCAAAATTTCCTCAAAGTGATTCATTTCTGATTCATTTTTATTAGAAAAGCCTTATAAATTCTCCTTAGCAACGGATTATTACATTAATATATCCAGAGAAAAAAACCTGAGATATTTCTAGATTTTTTTAATTTTGTCTATGAAGCTGAGCACACTTTCCTTTTTATTTATCCCCCCCCCCCCCACATTGTGGTACGAAAGAAGTCAATGACATATATGGATAAAGACCATATCCCTGTATACAGCACAAAATCGATAATTCAGAAAATCAGAAACCGAAGGCATACAAAATCAGGACAAAACAGGAACCAAAGCAAACAAACAAAAACCTCCACCACACGAAAAGAAGCGAACTCCCGATATGGGAGTGAGACCAGGTACCCAGGAAGAGTAAGCATCTCCTGGTTGCATGCAACACCCGCCGCTTCAATTCGGTAGAACTGTCAAATCCGGTAACTTCCATTTCGGAAGACGTAGAGTACAATCTTGGGTTGGATGGTTCAATATTTGTCTGTGGTTGCCATGACAACTACATTGTATATATCTGGAAGATAGAGAAACATCATTGTAGCGTTTTTCATCGTTTTTAGAGTTTAATACTTATATAAATTCACTTAAGTTAAGTTTTTTACCTTACTTTACCAGCGTAGGAATGCCTTTAAATGAGTTCATTACTGAATTTGTTTTATTGAAGCATCTTATAGAATTTTCCATAGCAACGGAGGATAGCAACACTTTTTTATCAAAACTATCAAAGAATTTGATGTATTTGTCAATTGTACTTTCAGTTTTGTCAAAAAAAGATGTACTGTAACACAGTTTGAACATTTTTCATATAAAAACATAAGTAGGATCCAGAAGATGTTAATATTTTGTAACGGGTTGCAACCATCTTTTTTTATTCATTTAATAAAAGCAAAAGTCTCATATTCTGAGCATGTTGTTCATCATTTTAAGGGTTTTACATAAATTCGTATTCACTTTCAGGGAAGTTCATCGTAGCTTGTTCACCAGATGTGCAGCTTCCTTCAAATTAATTATTTTTGAACCGGTTCAAATGAGAAACCTAAAAGAATTCTCCATCACAACAGATTATGATATAGAATGAAATGAAATACTTGATAATTTATAATCAATGACTTTGATTTATTTCTTAACATTACTACAAATAATCTCCCTTTTTCATAGAATAAAACAATAGAATGACGTGCAAGTGGTCAACTGTTGGCAAAAGGTTGCTTTGGTAACCATATAATTTGAAGATAAAGTCATATGCATTTAGCAATTTGTCATCATTATTTCAAGGTCTCTTGACAATTTTTAATTTTTTTCTAAATGTTTATTGCATCTTTCAACACCACTTCAAATCCTGAATTTGAATATTTCAAAGCAACACTTTATATATAAATCTGGAAAATTTCAAAGAAAATGATATACATGTATTTCTAAATTGTTTTCTTACTTTTGTAAACAAATCTTCATGTAATTTCTTTTTAGCTCCTCTGAACCAAAGGCTCAAAAGAAGTTTTGTCACACCTCATTGTCCGTCGGTCCGTTAACTCTTGACATATCTTACTTCTCCTCTAAAACCGCATAGAGGTTTTTGATAAAAATTGGTATGCATAGGGTACCAAGGTTTATTCATTTAGGTCCAATCCCTTCAGGAGTGATTCCTGAATCAGATGTCTTTCTAATGCTACCCATCTCCTTAAGTTTTCATCTCCAGAAGTGCTGCATATTTTAAAAAAATTGAGATGTCGGAAACGAGTTAGACAATCAGTGCCCTAAGAACCATCACAAAAACACAAACTTTGGTAAAGAACCTTGAGGACTTGCTTCCTATAAGGTTGCATTTAATTATGTGTAATGGTTGTAGATGAGTCACTCAATAAGAGCTCTTGGTGACCAAATTTGTTGACAAGTTGGTATAAATGTAAACGTCTTCATATTGAATAGCATCATTTAAGAAAAGGTTAATTGGCAACATGGACCAGACATGCACGCTTCGGTTACTTAACCCTCGTCAGTGATCCTCAAATCTAAACAATGTAATAAGCCAAAAAAAGTGTGACAATTACTATGTCGAAAAAGCGTACCTAAAGACGTAGCAGAATGGGTGGGATATGATGCTACAGGACCCACGTTTTAGAAATTTCAAGAAATTTTGATAACAGAAATATAAGATAAAGTCATATGCATTTAGCAATTTGTCATCATTATTTCAAGGTCTCTTGTCGATTTTTAATTTTTTTCTAAATGATTATTGTATCTTTTTAGGAAAAGGCTTCGAAAAACAACAAAAATGCTTATTTAAGTTAAAAATACGAGCTATTTTCTTATATTAGAAAAAATTCTAATATTAGAAAAAGAATTTCTGATATAAGGAAATTAATTTTTAATATCATGAAAAATATGAAAACCCTATCACATAGCACTCAATAGTTCAAAGGTTAAGGCTTTTACTGACGAATAGATAAATGAACAGGCAAAAAACTACATTACCCCGAATTTTCGATTAATGAGAATTTCAACCCACAACACATCCACCCCACCCCCCTCCTTTCTTTTTAAACAGGATCCTCATCATTATACGCTGTATGGATCTTTGATGGACAATCGGCCTGGCTCTTGACCCAATCCACAGCCTTGTATCAGCGCATTATTTAGAACTTGCGCTCTGACTTATGTGAAGACGGTACTCCATGATGGGTCCTGTCCAAACCTCTTTAGAGAAGAAAGGACCCCGACTACCAGTCTTCTCGGAATGTCAGTCGGATTCCTTTGGTAATAACATGTATAAGCTCGCTATGTACAACCGGCAGAGCAAGGATTGTATTAATCGTACGCCATTTGTTTCTATATCCATTTACATATTCATTTGTGTGTTACTTGGTTCCTTGTCATTTGCTGTCTTGTTTCTATGGTCATCTTACAGTGCAGCTTCAATATTTCGCCCTTTTCACATGTTGTTCCTGCTTCAATTCCTTTCCATTAACTGCTGTAGCGCAAGCCAATTGTGTATCACAATTGCATATCACATGTAAAGTGCAATGCCAAGATAGATATTGCCTTTATTATAATGAAAACAACCATGGATAATGTGCTCTTGTGTCAAAAACCTACCTTAGTAGCAAACATTTATGCTAACATAACGGTAAAATGTCTCATATAATCCACGGTCTACAATTACTTGGAAAATCCTGCATGAAAAATGTGTCCGGTAAGGTATATATCGTGGAGTATCGGATGTAGACGGGGAAATTTACCGTTATGAAGGCAGAAATTGTTTTGTTTAATGTCAGTTTGAACTATATATGCATAACCATCTTGTCATCAAGCGGTAACATGCTATTGTGATACACAGCAGAATATGGGAAGGAATTGCAGCCCTCTCACACACAAAAATAACCGAATAGGAATAAAGTGTGAGACGGGCGAAATATTGAAGCCACTTACAGTGAGGAGGTTATTTTACACTACAATTGTGCGACCTTCGATATCTTTGGGTAACCGGTAAAGTGGGAGGGGTGTAATCTCTGTATTTAAACACTGGGCATGGTTCTGAACCAATCAACAGTTTCCCAACGTTGCACACTAGCCAACCGTGACGACAGGATTCCATGATGGGCCTTGTTTAAATCTCGTCAGAGAAGACTGGGTCCTGATTCTCTGTCCTATCTGAAAGTTGGTCAGACTTCTCTTGTGATTGATCTTGAGCTCGCTTCAGCTAGTAGAGCACAGTTATACGCATGGCATAGAATTTTTTCAGATCCATTTAGTAATACATAGACTTTGTTTTACAAGAGGGCGCTGTGTTTAACTGTCTTGTCTATGATGTCACCTTACAGTAAGAAGTTTATGATTTTAAACCTTTAAATTGTACTATCTAATAGAAGGGTAAACTTGCTCTAGTCCTTATCAAATTAATTTGAAGATAAATTCATTTAAATCGCTTTTTATTAGTGGAGTCAAAGAACGCGAAACTTTGTGATGGATTACTGGTCATTCGGACCAGTAATATGGTAAAGATTACTGGTCCGAACCAATTATTACAGGTCCGAAGAATTTTTACCTTTTTTCTCAATCAGTGATCGGGAAGGCAAATTAACTTGCTCAACTTCAATGAGCCATCTTTCTTCATGACAGGGCCTTTCCAAAAATGATCAATTTTCGAAAGGCTTTGAAGACAATGTATGTACAATACATCAGACGTCAGCACAATTTTTTTGTTGTGAAATTCCCAATTTTATCATTTCCAATGAGTAATCCACAGTACACATGTACCGTATCACTGAGCACCCAAGACCAAATTTTCAGCCACCTATCCTGTATTTTTCAAATCGTGTCCACGTATAGACAGCTATGTTATCATTTCCGCTTTGGTGATATAAGGGAAGAAGGGGGAGGGGGGCTGCAATTGACATTTCTGTACTAGTTTTATTACTTCAATTTGTACCCATTGACTGGCCACTTAAAATGACATGATAATTTTACGGACGAACGCATACACAAGTACCTTTACGTAGATAAGATACGTAAGTCACCGCGTGGGATCGAAACGTATGATGTTGTGATTCTTTACGGAGAATTTAGATGTTTTCTCATTATTTAAGTGATACTGCACAAAACTAATGAGACGTTGCAGTAGAGCAATGTCTAGTAAGTAAGTCCATATCGGTTATATATCTGAAAAGTCTGTAGTTTTTGCAAACACTTCAAGAGTTCGTCAAAAGGAATTATTTTTTGCCGTCGATAAACTATTGAAGTGTTTGCGAAAAATATGAACTTTCCATATACCTGGACGATATGGATTGATTTATTAGTTGTTGCCCTACTGCAACCGCTGTTCAGTTTTGTAAAGTTTAATTTAGAAAATGAGAAAATACCAAAAAACTATGTAAGGAAGCACAACACCATACGTTTCGATCCCACGCGGTGTAAGTGGACGTTGGAGATTTAAATCTCAGGCGCAGAACGAGGATAAGAAAGAATGTCAAAGAAAAATCAATATTGTATCATAATAGCAAGGACTTCTAAACAGTTTATTAAGTCTTTGATAATAGCAAAGAACCAGCGATTGTCAGTGAAAAAAAGAACTTTTATGCTTCTGACTGGCCATGGACAGTAAGCTGTGATCCACATGTTACTGTCACAAGGTATAGATCTTCGTTACAACGTTTACTTTAACCAAAAATGGACACCGTAGAATAATGCACACCTTTGTGACCAGGGAGCAGCGAGTTGCCGACTTTATGGGTCATTGTTTATCAGAATGTCGCAGGGCGCGTGGCCTTCCCAATCACTGGATCAATAAAGCATTTTAAACACTCAATGACCACACGAGTTGACCTATTATCTTCGTTTAAAAGAAAGTGAAACAGTTGAAAAATGGATACCGACACGGAACGTTTTTAATTCAGACTTTTTAAAACTACAAATTGAGAAATATTTCTGGTCATTTGGACCGACAATTACAACATTTTCATCGGTCCGAGCAGATTTTTACCGGTCATGTCCGTCGGACCGACGAGGTTTCGGTTTCACTGTGGAGTGAAATTTCTTTAACAGAAAGCAAAAGTTGTTTTTTCTGTGTTCGTGTCGCAACCAATTGCTTAATTACTGCTTATAGTTTTAAAAGGGACATTTTTTCTACTTGAAACTTTTTTATAAACATATGCAATTCTTTTCCCATAACTTTATATGAATGATATAAGGACTTGAGCAAGTCTAATAGAAGGGTTACATTGAAGGGCAAGCCGGTGCGCGTGACCTCTTCCCACTTTTAAAAGCTAAGGGGGATGTGGTAAGTTTTCAAAGTTTGGGGTCGCATGTTTTTACCTGCATCCTTATTAAGCCTACCTAATGAACTTAATAACTTGTAACTCTTTTTATGTGCTGTGGACTTGCAGCGAGGTTATATTTCTTTCCTATAATTAATGCTTACGGCAAATGCTGCACTGTATATCAACATAAAAATTAACAGAATACGTACTTGAAAGTGCAGCCATACGACGAGGTGATCTAAATCCATTGTCGCTGTATACACATGCAGACCAATATTCCTCAAAATATATTTCAATATGTGAACATTAGTGTGAGAGCTAAATATAGACCAAGGCTCCTGTGATTTACATGTTGGATTTTCCGGCGAGTTTTTTGAAAATGAAAGCTGTCAGCAACTAGCTGTCTGTATATTATTTAGCATTTATTTCAGCTGAAAGGTAACGTAAGTAACTTTGAGAAATCTTATTACTTTTTCATAATAATTTGTGTATCAATACCATCGAACATAAACACTAGTTTACGCTTACGAGGATGTTCAGTTTTCCAACTGCACATCACCATGATTATATATATATATTTGACTGAGCAAAGCTATAGGGTGATGAAGGTAACCTACATGTAATTACCTTTAACAAAGAGTTATATGGGAATGGGTTATCCCCATTGGGCCTCCATAACACTGTGACAAAAGTTGATTTGAAAAACATGCTTATCGTCATGAGATAGACTAAAAGTAGATACTGGTCAAGGCCATGGATAAATTATAGACTCTAAGGCATGCACCCCTAGAGCTGTATTGGTGAAACTCTTTTCACGAAAGATTCCATAAATCCTCTTCCTCCTCCAAAAATGTTTTTGATTTCTTAAATTGATGTTTCATCCAAATAGCGAGTTTGACCATTTTGAAAGCACATGTTTTTCGGGGTTTTCCGCTAATAAATATTTCAGTCACATAATTCAGCATCATATTTGGACATAATGCCGGCTGTCCTACGACACTGATGGTCACATGGACACCTCACTCTATGACAAACATGACGACTTCAGTTTCAGCATCACAAACTTCCCTTTTCTGAGTACCAAAATCCCTTCATTGCCTGATTCACAGTCACCACCATACGTTCAGGTGCATTTTTCATGTGCCGCGATGACTGTGTTCTGTGCTTGTCTGCTTTCTGTTTTTGCATTAGGTGTTTTGGGGTTTTGCTGTGGGTGCTGCAACGTGGTGTTGTTGGAGATCCCCTCCTTTGTTTTCAACAATTATAAGAGGAATGGCTTAGGTATTTTCCTCATATATAGATTCCTCTTTATGCCCCCCTTCGAAGAAGAGGGACATATAGGTTTGCCGCTGTCGGTCGGTCGGTCTGTCGGTCTGTCGGTCGGTCCGCGACATCAGTTTCCGTTCAATATCTCTGGAATGGATTCACATATTGAAATGAAATTTTGTATACAGACACATCAAACAAAAATCTAGGTCAAGTTCATATTTAGGTCCGATCAAAAAAAATTTGACAGAGTTATGCCCCTTGCATTTCGAAAAATACCAAAATTTCAGGGTTTCCGTTCAATATCTCTTGAATGGAGTTACATATTGAAATGAAATTTTGTATACAGACACATCAAATGAAAATCTAGGTCAAGTGTATATTTGGGTCCGATCAACAAAATTTTTACAGAGTTATGCCTCTTGCACTTCGGAAAAAAAATTTTCAGGGTTTCCGTTCAATATCTCTTGAGTGGAGTTACATATTGAAATGAAATTTTGTATACGGATACATCAAATGACAATCTAGGTCAAGTTCTTATTTGGGTCCAATCAACAAAATTTTGACAGATTAATGCCCCTTGCACTTCGATAAAAACCAAAATTTCAGGGTTTCTGTTCAATATCTCTTGAGTGGAGTTACATATTGAAATGAAATTTTGTATACAGACACATCAAATGAAAATCTACTAGGTCAAGTTCATATTTAGGTCCGATGAACAAAATTTTGACAGAGTTATGCCCCTTGCACTTCGAAAAATACCAAAATTTCAGGGTTTCCGTTCAATATCTCTTGAGTGGAGTTACATATTGAAATGAAATTTGTTTTCAGACACATCAAATAAAAATCTAGGTCAAGTTCATATTTGGGTTCAATCAAAAAATGTTATGCCCCCCTTTGAAGAAGAGGGGACATATTGCTTTGCCGCTGTCTGACTTTCTGTCTGTCTGTCGGTCGGTCGGTCCACGACATCAGTTTCCGTTCAATACCTCTGGAGTGGATTCATAAAGTTGTGACGGACTTCAATCACAGAAGGGATAGGGGGGCATTATTGTTTTACAAACATGACTTTTAACTTGTTACCAGAACTTTCATAAGATACCGTTCATTTTTTCCTAGTAACCTTTTCCTTTGATCTAATCAAACACCTCTGAATTCTGAATGTCATGAGCTAATTGTGCTTTGATATGTCAAATGTTTAACAATGTAGAATCCATATGACCAGACTTCAATTTATTACCAAGACCTCTCTGTCTGTCTGTCTGTCTGTCTGTCACAAAATCTTTAGCCAAAAGAAGTTGACTATAATTTTGTGTCACTGCTTGTAGACCAGGAGTCCCCGAGGGCACATATAGTCAAGTCCGATTAACTTCGGTTCCAGATCGTTTCGTCAACGCATTCAAAAATTTCTCGAAATTTCTGAAAAGTGGGTCCTGTAGCATCTCTCGGTATATTTTGGGGCATAACTTTTACAGTCTTTGGCCATATTTCATTGTTTGGATTGAAGATCACTTACGAGGGTTAATTACTTGAAACGTGCATTTCTGGTCCATGCTGCAAATTAATCTGTTCTCAAATGATGTTATGACTTTGAAGACGTAACATTTCATATTTCACATGTGAATTCTTTCTCATAAGAACTTTCCCTAAGCTGAGTACCAATTTGTTTTAAAGTACTTTTTGAGCTTTACCTTTGGGTTACACCTTTTTTATCAAAACTTCAACCTTTGACATACTTTTAAAATTGATGCTATGAATTTGAAGAGCTAACATTTCATATTTCACATGTGTATTCTTTCTCACAAGAACTTTCCCTAAGCTGACTTCCAATTTGTTTTACCTTTTGAGCTTTACATTTGGATTAGACCTTTTCTATTAAAAATTCAACCTTTGACATAACTTTAAAATTGCTTTCATATTCACATGTGACATAAGTCAACAAGAACCACACTTTGTGCCCTTGTGACCTTGATCTCAGTTGTTTGATTTGATATTGACATGTGATAATACACGAGATACATTATAAAAACTTATTAGGTGGGGTCTGTAAGCAGACAAACACTCGAAAACGAGGGACGCCATATCCTTTAATTTGATTATGTATCTTTTTCCACATAGCTTCTTTCACAAGGAGATATACAAATGGAGCGAAGTTCTGAACCCATGTTTACAGACGATAATTATACGATCCAAACTCGGACGGGAACTCTTTCAATTGACCTCAATACCGATGAAGATCACCTTGGAACTAGCTCGTCAGCTTACAACAGCAATCCAGATCGGTACTCCATTGAAAGTGAAACGGGAAATACATGTTACAACAAGAATAGCACAGTTCAGAGCGAAGGCAGTAACCGGATGAACCGGTTTCAAACCATACCCCTTCCTGAAGGCAAATCTTACCATCTGTTTGTGTCCCATAGAGGGGATGACTCTGCAGAGGTGTGGAATATCATCAGAGAATTGGAGCAAAGGTTTAAAATCAGATGCCTCTACGCTGATAGAGACTTCCAACCTGGCAAGGACATTACAGACAATATAAAAGAAGGAATAAACAAAAGCATGAAGACCATGTTGGTCATAAGTCCTGGCTATCTGGACAGTGGCTATTGTTGGTTTGAACTGAAAGTCGCCTTCCAAACTTCTGTTATGCAGCGTCAGAATTCTCTCATTCCTGTTATTCTTAGATCATTTGATGGGGAGCTACCATCGGCACTAAGTCATCTCACATACATCGACTGTATGAAGGAACCTGATGTACCAGCGAGGATACTGGATGCACTTCAGGATAATGGTAACTATATATCTATTATATATGGTTTCTGCTGACTTTGCCATTTCGTACTTTCCTTTTGTCGCCGCGACAAAACAATAATTATCGACTTTTAGCCCCGCTATTTATCGTTATTTCGGGGCGACAAATCGAAAAAACGACAGAATACTACGCGACAAAAAGGAATTTATGAGGTGACAACCCGATAATGAGCGGGACTAATTATCGCTTCATAGTTTTCGTTTTCTTGCGTAGTAGTATGCTGGGTTTAGTGTTTGGTCGCCCAAAAATAACGATTTATTGCGAGGCGAATTGTCGATTATTATCGGGTTGTTTGGGCTATAAAGCGAAAGTACGAAATGGCAAGAAATCAGTTACCATAATTATACATCTTACAAGTATTAGCTTTCCAAAAAAGCTTGGTCGATATCAACATTTCTTTTATCCCGCAATAATTTTTTTTCGTCGACATAGGTTAAAAATGTTTACTCTTAAAAAAAAGACTAAAGAGTAGTACTAATAGAAACGTATGTCTTTATAATTCTGACAAGTTACAAAATAGAAACATTTACACTGGACAACTCAAGATGCAACACTCTTCATATCCATTCAGAAATAGTTTGATCCATAGGAAAATTCCATTATAACACATATTGACCAATCAAAAGTCTTTCTGGGTGTATTCGCGGGAAAAGTGGAGAGTTCCGATTACATGTATAAGAATTTGGAGGGAAATAAGGGTAAACTTCTAAAAAGCTCAATCAAATTTTGTGACTCGTACAGTCTTGTCGATATTTTTATCGCTCATTAATTTCTTTGTTTCATTTAGGCACTGTCCATTTGATATTCTGGGGGGGGGGGGGGCTTGGGTTTTTTCGAAAAAAATATTTTTGCTCTCAATTTTGATGAAAAAAATAAATTTGCTTATGGTGTGACAGAATAAAATAATCTTGCTCTTACAAATAATCTGAATTTGAAGAATTACCATAAAATTTCGCTGAAATTCTTGAAAATTTTCCGGCTCGCTTCGCTCGCCGCAGTTTTCAAATTCTGTAAAAAAATTTGGCTCGCTTCGCTCGCAATAGTTTTCTATCAAAACATTATTTACTAAAAGCACAGTTCATATATTTTAAGATATCAAAAATTATATATATATTATATATATACTATAGAGCCTAATTTTATGTTCCTGTAAGCTTGGAAGGAGAACTTCAGTTATTCACCAATTTACAATTCTTAGTAACATTTAAAAGTTTGTCTAGGAGACCTTCCCCTCAGACCCTCTTATACATGTTATAAACATGATTTACCTTATATAAAATATTGAGAATTGTATTGTGTAAAAATCTTTTATCTCTGTTTAAAAGTGAATTGAATACTTTCATAAAAATAAACTAATATATTAATATTTAGAGTTTTGAATAAAGATATAAATAATTTCTATTGATAAAACACAAACATTCTTAATATGCGCATCACTTTGTTAAAAAAAAATTCCTTGCTCCAACTTTGCAAGAAAAAAATAATTTTGCCCCGGTCCGGGGCGAAAAAAATAATCTTGCTCAGACAAAAAACCCAAGCCCCCCCCCCCCCCCCCCCCTGAATATCAAATGGACCATGCCTTATCAAATTGTCTTTGGTAAGAAAATAAACAATCAAACAAAGTGGTATATCCTTAACGAGAAAAAAGCTTAATCAGATGGACGGTTAGAAACTTTTAGCCCACTGGCACCCCTGGCATACGTTGTGATCGCGTATTTCTTTGATGTAATGGATCCAAGGATCCAGAAATGTCGACCATAGGAATTTTGAAGGCATAGGGTTCACTGTATCACTCACTAATTGGTCTGGAAGTAAATATTGTTAGAGAAAAACTATCATGCAGATATTACTTTCATCTGCAATATCTAAATTCATAATTGCGATACATTAGCGTTGTCATGACGACATGTCCTATTTTTGTGAAGTGGATAAAGTGGGAGGTCATGGGAATGCCTGTCTCTGGTCACGTGTTTTTCACTAGTCACGAAAACGTTTCTTTCATAAGGATAATTCAATGTTGCATTGTGGAATCTGACGGACTCAGTTAGGAACTTTCTCCTATTGACAGAATCCGGTCTACAAATCTAGTAAGGTCGATTTCTTGAAATAAACCTTTTGATAAAATGCTTTTGGAGTGTTGTGTTTGACTTCCATTCACTAATTCAAGAGACAGCTAATTTGCTTCTATGAAAAGGTTTGTCTGTGGACCTCGAAAAATTGAAGGGACACAATCCTGATATCACACCGTTTGTTTCAATTGTAACAGATGAATGTCTTCAAAAGTTACAAATAGACATTTTTCATGTTCGCGGACTTCGGACAACGCACTTGGAAGGGACTATGCCAAAAACGTAAATTGTTAAATAAATGTTATCCCACTTAACCTAGTTTAAATTTTGAGAGAAATTATTTATTTCCATGTGTGAATATACAGCTCTAAACGGCAAATTCCTCTATTGTGTGTTCAGATTTTACTTTTTTACTTGCACCTGATTCCTTATGTGCGAAGTCCGGAGTGTAAAGTCCGAAGTACGTCAACTTGAAAAATGTCCAATAAGAATATAAGAATGGAGCTTTAAACAAAACAACTTTTCAAAATAAAACCTTTTCATAGATAAAATGAAAGAAAAGCAAAGTGTTTCTCGAATCAGTGAATGGAATTTAAACACAAAACACGAAATCAGGTTCCAAAAAAAAATCACAATAAAAATGCTTAAAAATTCTTTTATGAATATAAAACGGAACTTTAATATGATAATTGGAAGGAAACAAAGACACATCTCCATAGAAACACGACGGAAAACTTAATCCAATGAAAGATCTCCTGAGTCCAGTGTAAGTACGGAACGTGGCGCTTTAAAAGCGATGCCGTGATGATTAGTACAGTTTAAACATATTCAAATATCACATGCGTCATGATGCAAGTTATTGTATCTAAGTAAGAAGGACCAAGAAGGACGAAGAATTCAATACCTAATGAAAAAAAACCAATCCGTGTATTCCGGATGAGGCAGCCTCGCGTGAGCAGCCATTTTCCATGCCCAGGTGCAGTGAGTTGCTAAATTATTGGGTAGAAACAACTAAAAGACTAAGATTTTCCACGTGACCAGTTTTGGATACCCAAGCTCCAGCCGCATAGTGAAGATTCTCTGGAAGCTGATTGGATAATAATGATGGATGGTCATATCAGATAAAAGTACATGAACTTGACTCTTTATGCACACCAAAATTTTTCTTTTAAATATTGAAGATATATTTTTAAAATAAATAATATAATTGACCATTGGCTTGGAAATTAATATGTCAATTTTGTGCAGTCCTGACACTAGTTGTAAACATCTCAAATTTGAGGTGAGAATATCAACGGGAACAGGTATATTTCTTCTTGGTTTCTGAAAGGTCTATGAATGCTCTTTCAAATGACATATAGATTATACAGAAAATTAATCTGCAACAGGTAGTTAATTTTGGAAAGGTTAACATTGTCGCCTATGGAAAACTATTTAGTTGTTTCTACTCTATAGGAGATTTTCAAATTTTCACTTTTTTGGATATTACTTCTGAAATTGTTGAATGGTAAAAGTCAGTGGGCATGAATAATCATGAAGGACACCAGTGGGAAATAATAGGTATAGATTTAAAAAAAAAAGTCAACCAGGGAGGGATCCAGGGGACTGAAATGGGGTCAGGGGTCAAATATAAGGATTTATGGCTTGGTATGCTGGATTTGAAGCACTAATTACCTTTTAAAATACACAATTGAGATAGAAATCACATTACATTATTTATGTAATGAGTGTTACATTTATATGCAACCACATTTCATGAAATTCAAGGGGAATAACTCTTCTATACTAGCATAATATATCACCATATGACACTAATGTAAGCCCATTTTCAATAGATATAGGGGGTTTTCTTCCTCATTCAGCCTATGTATTAAATGTAGGTTGTCTTAAATGAGTGATATATGATTGCCCTTGTCTTCTGTAAGGTAGATAACTCTTCCAACAAAAAATAAAATTGAAATATTGAGCTTCTCTATGTTCGCAACTAGCCGTAAAGGGTTCTTCGACAAGTTTCGCATGCGATACTGTGCAACACCTATGTTTGTTAAATTTTACCATTACTTGCTGTTACTTTTCAATGTTTTGAACTAGAAGAATAAGAAATGAATACTTATCCTTTTCAGCCACTGTCCATCAAATTCAGCCACAAATTCATGGTCTAAGGAGTCAAGAGAGGAGCCTGAGTCTTGAGGCTGTGATTTATTTCCCCAGACAGAGCACCCCACCTTCCTTGATGTTGATTGAGTATGTAGCTAGCCTTGTTGATTGAAATATAATTTGCTTCTGCATCTTCCCTAATGAATGTACTTTCACTTGAATCACTTATTATGTATCATCAGTATTCTGTACTCTCATACATTTTATGCAAACCTATTTTTTTTCTTTTTTTCCAACATGGCATGTCATAAAATTTACTACACATTTTTGTGTATATGAGCATATCATATAACTATATATTATAAATAAATATTAGCATGTATATGTCCTAAAATAATAATATTGGTCAACCTCATTCAATCTAGTAGGCCAAAATTGTTTGTCAAACTACCCCTCCCCCCTTCTGCATATACAATGAGTTGGTGCACCATGCTTCTTTTATTGACCTCATTGCTTTAAATTACCTTGTCTAAGATCAATGAATGACCTTTAGTTTGTTTACTTAATATTTTTCATGTCAGAAAAGATATTTAGATTTGCTCTAACCTATATACTGGTCATTAAATGTGATATTTATGTCTATAATTCTTCATTTTCATGATAAGAGCAATATACCTCAAGAGTTATCTGCCCCTTGACAACTTCAGATAAAATTCACATATCAAATGCTGTCTTTTACTCAGTCCTTGTAAATAGGATAGAACTAAAGATAAAGTGTCAAATATTTATTCTGTGAAATGCAATGAATGTTTGTAATACATTTTTTGATATTTGTCATATTTTGACATGGGGGGTAGGGTGTTTGAACCCCCACCCACCAGTGTAGATGATAAGATGATTTGATGAGTGTTCCATGTTTACATCTTGTATACATATATCTTTTAACTTAATGGTCAGATGTCTCATGGAAATGAATTTTGTTCTCTCTATAGGGTAGAAACAACTAAAAGACTAAGATTTTCCACGTGACCAGTTTTGGATACCCAAGCTCCAGCCGCATAGTGAAGATTCTCTGGAAGCTGATTGGATAATAATGATGGATGGTCATATCAGATAAAAGTACATGAACTTGACTCTTTATGCACACCAAAATTTTTCTTTTAAATATTGAAGATATATTTTTAAAATAAATAATATAATTGACCATTGGCTTGGAAATTAATATGTCAATTTTGTGCAGTCCTGACACTAGTTGTAAACATCTCAAATTTGAGGTGAGAATATCAACGGGAACAGGTATATTTCTTCTTGGTTTCTGAAAGGTCTATGAATGCTCTTTCAAATGACATATAGATTATACAGAAAATTAATCTGCAACAGGTAGTTAATTTTGGAAAGGTTAACATTGTCGCCTATGGAAAACTATTTAGTTGTTTCTACTCTATAGGAGATTTTCAAATTTTCACTTTTTTGGATATAACTTCTGAAGTTGTTGAATGGTAAAAGTCAGTGGGCATGAATAATCATGAAGGACACCAGTGGGAAATAATAGGTATAGATTTAAAAAAAAAAGTCAACCAGGGAGGGATCCAGGGGACTGAAATGGGGTCAGGGGTCAAATATAAGGATTTTTGGCTTGGTATGCTGGATTTGAAGCACTAATTACCTTTTAAAATACACAATTGAGATAGAAATCACATTACATTATTTATGTAATGAGTGTTACATTTATATGCAACCACATTTCATGAAATTCAAGGGGAATAACTCTTCTATATTAGCATAATATATCACCATATGACACTAATGTAAGCCCATTTTCAATAGATATAGAGGGTTTTCTTCCTCATTCAGCCTATGTATTAAATGTAGGTTGTCTTAAATGAGTGATATATGATTGCCTTCTGTAAGGTAGATAACTCTTCCAACAAAAATAAAATTGAAATATTGAGCTTCTCTATGTTCGCAACTAGCCGTAAAGGGTTCTTCGACAAGTTTCGCATGCGATACTGTGCAACACCTATGTTTGTTAAATTTTACCATTACTTGCTGTTACTTTTCAATGTTTTGAACTAGAAGAATAAGAAATGAATACTTATCCTTTTCAGCCACTGTCCATCAAATTCAGCCACAAATTCATGGTCTAAGGAGTCAAGAGAGGAGCCTGAGTCTTGAGGCTGTGATTTATTTCCCCAGACAGAGCACCCCACCTTCCTTGATGTTGATTGAGTATGTAGCTAGCCTTGTTGATTGAAATATAATTTGCTTCTGCATCTTCCCTAATGAATGTACTTTCACTTGAATCACTTATTATGTATCATCAGTATTCTGTACTCTCATACATTTTATGCAAACCTATTTTTTTTCTTTTTTTCCAACATGGCATGTCATAAAATTTACTACACATTTTTGTGTATATGAGCATATCATATAACTATATATTATAAATAAATATTAGCATGTATATGTCCTAAAATAATAATATTGGTCAACCTCATTCAATCTAGTAGGCCAAAATTGTTTGTCAAACTACCCCTCCCCCCTTCTGCATATACAATGAGTTGGTGCACCATGCTTCTTTTATTGACCTCATTGCTTTAAATTACCTTGTCTAAGATCAATGAATGACCTTTAGTTTGTTTACTTAATATTTTTCATGTCAGAAAAGATATTTAGATTTGCTCTAACCTATATACTGGTCATTAAATGTGATATTTATGTCTATAATTCTTCATTTTCATGATAAGAGCAATATACCTCAAGAGTTATCTGCCCCTTGACAACTTCAGATAAAATTCACATATCAAATGCTGTCTTTTACTCAGTCCTTGTAAATAGGATAGAACTAAAGATAAAGTGTCAAATATTTATTCTGTGAAATGCAATGAATGTTTGTAATACATTTTTTGATATTTGTCATATTTTGACATGGGGGGTAGGGTGTTTGAACCCCCACCCACCAGTGTAGATGATAAGATGATTTGATGAGTGTTCCATGTTTACATCTTGTATACATATATCTTTTAACTTAATGGTCAGATGTCTCATGGAAATGAATTTTGTTCTCTCTATAGGGTAGAAACAACTAAAAGACTAAGATTTTCCACGTGACCAGTTTTGGATACCCAAGCTCCAGCCGCATAGTGAAGATTCTCTGGAAGCTGATTGGATAATAATGATGGATGGTCATATCAGATAAAAGTACATGAACTTGACTCTTTATGCACACCAAAATTTTTCTTTTAAATATTGAAGATATATTTTTAAAATAAATAATATAATTGACCATTGGCTTGGAAATTAATATGTCAATTTTGTGCAGTCCTGACACTAGTTGTAAACATCTCAAATTTGAGGTGAGAATATCAACGGGAACAGGTATATTTCTTCTTGGTTTCTGAAAGGTCTATGAATGCTCTTTCAAATGACATATAGATTATACAGAAAATTAATCTGCAACAGGTAGTTAATTTTGGAAAGGTTAACATTGTCGCCTATGGAAAACTATTTAGTTGTTTCTACTCTATAGGCAATACTATAATATAACAAATAATAAACCACATTAAATTTAAAATACAGTGTTATCTGTTTTCTAGATGAAAGTCTAGCCATAACGCTCGATGACGGGAAAGAGAATGGTAAGACAACTTTATTTTTGATTATCTAGTAGCATGAATATTACTAACGAAGGATTTTTATGTGAGAAAATTTTATCATAGGACAAGAAAATCGTTAAACTTCCATATTATTATTATTATTTATTTTTTTTTTGGGGGGGGGGGGCTAAATTTGATTTAAAAAATTTCTTTGAATTCTTTTTGAAATCGAAATGTGCACATGTAATAATATATTTGAAGAGACTTTTCAAAGTGCAGAGATAGCAATGCAGCAGAATGGGGCCGTTATCATGGAGATGACGGCAGTACCTTATTACTCCTCTTGTTCTGGGGCAGGATGGGAGTTTAAATCTCTAAACACTGAACAACGAGAACTATTTCATAGTCTTGGAATAAAGGTACTGAAGTATCATGGCTTTTTAAAAGATATTGAATATATATGATAAAATACATTCCTCGATTCAGGGGACATCGAGACACACAACAACACCCAGAACGAAAGATTAAAGCAGATATAAATTGAGGAAGACGAATGTCTACCTTTCTTTGACTTTAGATGGTCATCCACTATAATAGCGAATGGTGTAGTTATCTGGATTACGTGCGCAGATCCAGCCTTCTTCTTGCACAGGGGCGCTAGGTAACACAAAACCTATGTAAATGCCTCTTGTCTCTATGTAAATGTCTCTTTTTCGTATCTTGCTGTGCTCGTCTTCGCTGTCATCGGGTGTCTTGCTTTTGGTATTTCAACCTGGTCTGGTTGGAGATCCCCTCCCTTCTTTAATATAAATTCAGTTCCGCCATCTAAAATATCTTATGTAGGATATTTTGATGGATACAATTTACGTCAATGGCTTCAATTGACACAGAGAACGTAAAGTACATAAAGATCAGGATGGAAAAGCTATCAGGGATTATTTATTGCATACTGTATACCGTCTTTTATTAGCGAGCGTTATATTTTCGCGGAATTTGCGAGGTCCTTTGATTCGCGGAAATAAAACGTTACGAATGTTTATACGACGTCGCGAATAAAACGTCGCGAACCAGTCACCTCACTCCTGTTCGCGAAATTAAGACGCCGCGAATAAAAGACGGTTTACTGTATATACATGTATAATTATTTACATGTATTTATTTTTCGTCAATTCATAATTGTTAGTTTTTCCCTGTACAACAATCCTCTTTCCTTTATTTTCAAGATTTACCACGAATACGAGAAACTGAGGTCAGAGATGAACAATGCCATTTATCTGCGTTTTCTTGGAATGAGACGATCTTGGAAAAGACGCTGTTGTAGCATTGTTTTAGTGACGTTGCTCACATGGGGGATATTTAACGGCAGCTGCCTGTTTACCACATATGTATGGCGAAAAGAACCATACAAAGAGTTAATAGACTTATTCATGTTACCAATATGGAGCGGTTTAATGGGGATTGTCATCTTACCAATATGCTGCATCGCTAGTTGTATCTTTGGATGTCATTGCGCAAACAAAGTAAGTTTATATATATTAGTATTCTTCGACAGCCACATTAAGGTCAATCCTTATCAATTTTAAACTCGATCTGTAACAATCAAAATTCAGTGTGTTGCTGAAAAAGTGGTCAATTGCATAAGCGTTAGTCTTTTTGATACGTTATTTTCATTTGTTGCCGTTTGAAATAATTTCAATTCAATATACCTATATAATATCAAATCGAGGAAAATGCCGTAAAACTTTTTACTCAAAGTCCTAAAGGTTTAAAATCCTTCCAAAACTAAATGAACAAAGACCGCATTGTGTTTGTCAGTTGATTAATCTTGCAAGGCAAACATATATATTGGTTGTTCAGTTTGTTATGAACTGTTCGTCTTAACCAAAATACAAAATAAATGAATGTACACAATATAGGTGGATATTGAACTACCCTCACCTTGTCTAACATCTGTTGTCTCTTTAACCAGGCATTGCGTATAAATGCTAGAGAAGTGCCTTGCCTGTTTAAAATCAACAATGACTACTTTGTTTTACGTCTTCGGACGGTTTAGCCCTATCGCCGACTACAAATTATAAAGTCCGCGTGGATGAATTTACATAATCATTTTCGGCACTCGAATAAAAAGTCCTGGTAATAGTTTTTGTTGCTTGTTAGATTAATGATTGACGTAATGATTGACTGAGTCGTTGACTGACTACCATGAGTAGATTTCTTTATCTATTTTATATGAATTTATTTCTTTAGCTAGCAATGAAGAATTATCTAATCATTGGTGATAATTGTTTGATGGCCTAATAATTGCCGTGCAACGCCCTCGGAGACAGTAGAATAACCCTTACTTTATTATCATACGAAAGTAACATGTTGATTAAAGCAGTATGAGAATGAATCTAACATACAAAATCATGCACGCAGTATATATAAGGAGCCTGGGATATTTCACAATCATATGGAAATCATGTTCTAAATTGGCATCCAGACGTATAAACAAAGTTACCTAAACTTAGAACAAATCCTCGCCATTTCGTCTATTGCACCCAGACCTGTGGCGGGCGAACCGCTACAGTTTCTTTTGCTGTCAATTGACCCAAGAACACCTCGTATTGACAGACTTAGGGTTGCACACTGGCGGGAATGATAATCATTAGGTCTTCCGACTTCCGTCGGAAGACCTATTGTTTTCGTAACCGTGGAAAATTGGATCAGCGATTTCTCAAGAACCCTGTAAGCTAGGACAATGAAAGTTCTCCAACGTTACGTTTGGAGTAAAAGCTAGATTGGTCTTTTTTATTTTTGGTCTCTGTTATTTTTTTATCATGTTTTTTAGTAGATTCAAATATTTGACGGGAGCGTCGAATTACTCAAAAGGACCGAAAATTTCATGTTTTGCTATTTGTAAGCTTAAATATCTCGTATTTTGCTATCTACAATTTCCATTCTTTTTGAAAGTCGACAGCCATGCAAGATATGAAATGCTAGATGCACACTGTAACGATTTATTACGATGACGTCCTTCACCGTCCTTCATATTTCCAAATTCAGAAGTTCATAGGAGGAAGACACTTTTTTGCTTATAATACATGTAGTAAACAAAAATTAAGCTTATGAAGTTTCCTAAAAATTTCAATATTATTATTTTTTATCCATATATCTGTCTTATTCAGTCTTTCTGATTTTTCCTATCTCTTACTGTTGAAAAGATATGAGCATCGAAATTTTGAATTGGGTATTTCGATACACCTTCACGCCAACAGATCGGGCGCATACTAAAATTGGTAGTCCGAGTCCGACTCGAGAAAAGCAGTGTTGAGATTTTCAAATTCCGATTTCACGGCAATGATGAATATGCATTTCATAAATACATTTCGATATACACAATTTGATTTTAAAACAGTTGATTAATTTAGAAGAGATCAGCTACAAACCAGAATTTACACACAAAAAGTGGTAGTTTGATTCCGATTTCTAACCTACAAACCTGTTTCTAAACTTCAATAACTATATTTTGAACATCAAGTTTAATTTCTAATTCTAGCAAACGTTCGAACATAATTTTCGGTTGGTTTATTTACAAATTGATGAACAATTTCTCCAACATTCTTCCCTCCCCTCGTTTTTCGAAAACAGTTCTGTTTATATTGAACGATGTCGCCATGATGGAAATTCAAAATAAACTTTGAAATAAGGGAAGGGGGGGGTCCAAATTTGAACCTGCACAGCGAGAACCTCATGTTATTTATATATATATATATATTGAACGTAACTTGTTATTACCATTTCTCTTCTCAAGAAAATTGGTTCTACAGCTACGAGCTCGCCTTTTTATGGGGGAAGGGGGCAGGAAGAATTTGCAAAAAAAAAAAAAAATCCCGGCTCTGAAAAATGCTGAAAAAAATATTCCGGCCCAAAGGGCCGGCAATTTTTTTTTCCCGGACCATGCAAATTGCATGATATGGAAATTTTTGCTGGCCCTTTGTGCCAGACAATTTAAAGTCAAAAAATTAATTAATATAAATACAAACTCTTCACATAGCTGTATCTACCAGAGACCTAATACGCATAGGCACAAAAATCTAGAAAAGGTTCTATTTAAACATCATACAATCTGTCTGAAATTCGCTAATTGCAAAGAGACATCTGAAGGAACGGTTATTAACTCATACTCTGTAACAGCGGGGAGTTTAACTTACACAGACATTCACAACATTTGACAATTTGTTTAAATCCGGCCCGAAGAACCGGCGAAAATTTTTCTCCGACTCTGGTAATGGCTGAAAAAATGGCCTGCTCAGAAAATTGCTGAAAAAATTTTACCGGCTGGCAATAGAATCTGCCCCCCCCCCCCCCCCCCCCCCCCCCCCCCCCAAAAAAAATCAAATGGTTGCTCACCAACAATTATCGGTTTGAAAATTTAATGTTACTGCTATTTGAAAACTTAAATATATAATATAAATACATGTAATGTGATGTCCTTCATATTTCCAAACCAAAAATTGTATAGGAGGAAGACACTCTTGTTGCAACCGCAACAAGAAACCTTTCTAGTTTAAATTACATCAGTTTAGCACGTGATCGTGAAGTTAACGTTTGAAATTAGAGTTATCTTCTCCTAGACGATTGGAAATATCCCATAAACAAAATAAATGAAAATTAAAATACTCAATTTGCATAATTATTGTGGGGGAAAGGCCATAAGGTTACAACGGGTACATTGTCTGAGAAATCCTTAGAAAAAAATATCGATTAATGATCTTGAATGCTATCAAATGCCTTAACAGCATTAGTATCAGTAGATAATAAAAGAAAGGGAGGGAATCTCCAACAAGACTCGGTTGCAGTACCCACAGGAAATCACCAAAACACCTGATGCGAAAACACAGAGCTGACAAGCACAGCAAGTGACTCAAAAGAGACATACGGCATAGAAACATCAGACACAAAAGACCACACATAAACCAACAAGACCAATGGGCAACCAGTGCCGACTTAGGACGAACGGCCATTTTCATCTGAAAGACTTAGTAATTTGTCTAAAAAAATAACCTCACTTGAAGAAACGTCAAGATATTTTTCTTTTATGTTTTCAGTCTTCATTTCCAAATTCCTTTATATTGATCATGTATTTGTGTGCTTTAATGCCTAATAGGAGAGTTCCATTCAGAGAAAGTTCTGGACGTAAAACAAAATAACTATATGGCCCTATTTATTTTGCAGAAATTCCAGAGAGGGGCAACTATATGTTGGCAGCACACGAAAAGATTTTATCAAAAGCATAACTGTATGATACTGTGTGATGTTCCCAGCGACATACCAAGAGTATCCTTTATCAAACCATAGTAATGGGGAATCGAAATCGTATTGTCATGTTAGGCCATTTGATATTCGGGGGAGGGGGGGGGACATGGGTTTTTTTCTGGAGCATAACTGTATGATATTGTTTGATGTTCCGAGCGACATACTAAGAGTATCCTTTGTCTAATTATAGCAGCATTGGGAAATCAACATAGTATTTGCATAAAAGATACTTATATTAGTTTACTCAATATATTTATAATGAAATAAATTAAGAAACCTATTCAAGATCATCGAGGAAACGCACAATCACTCCGACATAATATCAATATTACGTTCCTGTCACTTGACCTAATTGTGAAGTAGAAAGATCGCTGGAAGGTTAAATTCACCCTCTCATATTCACAATTGAGGTTTACTTTCCACTTACGGTAGATGAAGAAATTAAGCATAATACGAACCAGAAACTTAAGGGCCCATTGTCCCACGCTTAACCACGGTACTTTGAGTTTACTTAAGAAATGATTCAGGCAATAAATCTTCATTATCTTTTTAGGATAGTCTTGAAATTATATATTATTTATTTAAACAAAAAGGGAGGGAGTTTTATATTTACTGTCAGAACGATTGAAAACAAAATTGGTATTAATTAGTAATTAATCTCGAAGTTTTCCCTCAACCACAAAAGATTATATTTATTCGTTATGATATTGAAAAATGCAAGGTAAGTAAATCAAATAAAAGAAACGAAACATCTTTTTCAGAAAAGTCACGCTATGTACAGCGTAGAATTTATTAGCCATTATTCATTTGATCTCCCCTGTCATGTCAAAGTATTTGGATTTTATTATCAAAATAATAAATTATTATAGAATATATTTTAAAAATTGAAGTACTTGTTGTTTTAGGCAAGGTTTAGACTTTTACTCTTCGTCATTTCACATTATTTGGATTTCCCCTTTTTGGGCCTCGAGCATCACTGATGAGACATAACTTACTGAAGTGCGCATACAGTGCACTGAAATTTGACAATACAACATATATTTCATTGACAATTCTAATTTTATTATGTATGGTTTTCATGCGATTCAAAAAATAGTTTAATACCAATATTTTGAAAATATATAAGTGCTCCATGTAATAACTTGGAATTTAAATCAATTTAATGATTTATTTTCAAGGAATACCTGAAACATTTTTACAGAAAGAGGAGACCAGAGTTACCTGTCGATTCATATGAGGTATGTATATCTCTTTTTCCTGCAAAAGTATGTTGGAAACATTATGAAAGATACCATAAATGTTAGTTAAGGGTAAATTGATTAAAAAAATTGTTTAAAGGCCCGGTCACACTGCGCTTTACGGCTAGATCACGGCCAAAACACGTCCAAAAAGGTCTCCCTTGACGCAGACGATGTTGTTTAAGACGCGCTACAGACGATTTGTAGATGTGGTAGGACGCGGTAAAAATCTGAACGGCGTTAGACGGGGAAAGAAGATTTGAACTGTTCAAAATTTGATTCCGCGGACGACCACGAACAGTGTACGTGGTAAAGACGTGCAACGCACGCGTTACACACGTGATAATCCGTGTTCCGGCAGTGATTAAAACTTGGGGAAGACGCGGTAAGACGCAAATGTCACGGCCAGACCACGGTCATTCGACGGGTGGAACACGGCGTTGGGTATCACGGGTAATAGCGTGTGTAAAGCGTCTTACCACGAACGCTTTTAGCCTTAGACTGGCAACCGTTCTTGGTTTTCTCCGTTCGTTTTTACTTCCTACGCAAACATGTCATACCCCGTACAAGCGCAGCCATTGCAAAAATTACCACGTACGACCACGTCCAGCAGATATTTGAAGATGATTTGGACGTGGAGTGCAGTGTGACCGGGTCTTAAAGTTTTGACAATTTCATAGAGGGACAACATTTTGTATTACGTGGTGCATGCGGCTTAAGATTTTTACAATGGGATTCTATGGAGATAGGATTAACTTCGCGAATCTTTTGTGGTTTGCCTAATTTGTTGTCTCATTCTGTTCATGTTATGGTCTCCCCTTATTCAGCAATCCGTGACAATTGTCTGGGAGCTTATGTCATAGCCTAATCGTCGGTTAATTTCGTGGGAAAACCATAATCTAGGCTTTATATCCCATGTACTATAAGAAATAGTTCTTTGATATTTTACATGTCGAATCCTAATTATGATCAGACATTTGATTTGAGACCTTGATCTATGACCAAGTGAACTTGACCTTAGAGTTTGGTCTACTTTTTATAAACTTCCAACCTGAGCTATATCCCATGAACTATAAGGGACAGGGCTTGACCTAGCGACCCTGATCTTGGAGTTTGACCTACCTTCAAAAAATACCTTAACCTGGCCATATCTTATTATTTTATTAAAAATTGCCATTTTACTATCAAAAACCTATACGGCGACCGATGTTGTCTTCTGACAAGTCTCATTTCTCGTGTGTGTGTGTGTGTGTTCCACTGTGATCACTGTAACGTCGATATGTTGGAGATCTCCTTATCTTATTGAATCATAAGCTGTATAATATTATTCTGGTCTACCTCCATATACATGTTAATATTTCATTTCAGGATTTCGCCATTGACGCCATAGAGACTTACTTAGAGAAAAATCAACAGAAACTTGTAGATTGGAGGACATTACCCACATCGTTTATGAACAGACATAACACATTCCGTCAGAAAGCCTGTCTATGTCAACTTGTACTGGACGATATTATCATTTGAGGAGTACGAGGCAGATGGATCAGTTCGTGTAAAATATGTATAGAGACAGAACAAACAGTCGTCATCTCTCTCAATGATCCAATAAAGGAAAAATTAAAGGAAACATGGAAAAATTACGTAGACTATGTATATGAATATGGTATAGTATACATGTGAATATTTGGAAAAAAATGTAGACTAAGGTGTAATAGTTTATTTGTGTATACATGTACATTTGCTGATCATTGTTATATTTCAATATTGCAGAATATGTAAATATGTAATAAATTTCCTCAACTCAATTTTTAGCTCACCTCGACGAAGTGGAGTGAGCTTATGCTATACCCCTGCGCGTCAGCGTCCGGTTAAGAAGTTAGAGGTACCTCAGTATTTGACAAGTACTGATGCTACAGTAACCATACTTGCACAAGTGATTCATGTTGCATCCGGCTTACATTTTCTGCTTGAGTGACTTACTCCTCCCGGGCACCTGGTCCCACCTCTAGCTTGCTAGGGGTCAGTCGATGCTCAATTTGGTGCTCTATTGTGAGTGCTGTTGAGATTGTCGTCGGATCTTCTTCATAGCACTGGTTAAGAAGTTCGGGGTAGCTCAGTATCTGACAAAGTACTGATGCCACAGTAACCATACTTGTACAAGTGATTCATCTTTGGATGTCGAGATGGACCCATGCATCGGATGCAGCATCTGACCTACTTTTTCCGCTTGAGTTAGTTTGCATTTAAAAGCCAATATTGAGCAAAGTGCTACATGTACCAAACTTGCATAATGGATGTATCTTTTATCAAACTTTTATAAAATGACCTTGATCTACTTTTTTTCTGCTCGAGTGATTTTGCCTGGAAAAGACAATATTGAGCAAAGTGCTACATGTTGGATGCATCTTTGATCAAACTTTCATAAAATGACCTTGAACAACTTTTTTCTGCTTGGATGATTCTGTCTTTAAAAGCCAATATTGAGAGAAATACAAGTGCTACATATATCAAACTTGTATATTTGATGTAGCGGGTGATTTTCCATTTAAATGCCGATATACATATTTCTTAGAAATATGTTTAAATTGAATTTGCTGCCACAAGGAGAGCTTCTTGATCTGCGATTACCTATGCTTTTGTTTGTTTCTGACCTTGGATCAATTTTTAAGCGAATAGCTTTAAGAGATCACCTGAATTTTTTCACGCTAGAGAGCCCCGATTCTGTATAATTTGTAACATGAACCAATCAAATCACAGGAATTCACATCGTGTGACGTATGAAGTATTCTGAAAGAGAAGGGTCACTGCTGCTTTGAAATGTGTAAACGATGTAACTCTGTTTATGTCGTGTTACTTATTGTCGGCTTCCTGAAGCTGGACACACTAGGGATGTTTTTTTACTTCTGCACATACTTCGAAGAGGTAGCATACGAGAAATCTGCCAGTTCTAATGACAGCAAGCAAGCTGTCGACGGAAACGACCGACTGCAAACGAAGATAACGTCATGTTAATTTCTAATTTGAGGATTCCTGGACCGACTTTGAGAACAAAAAGGTTCGATATATGGGTTCAGTACTTCAGTCGCACGATTTTTGTATTTGTATATGGATATATTTCTTCTCTCCTTATTTCTTTTCCTTACAATTTGTTCGTTTTCTTTATTTATTTTATCCGATCCTGCATATGAGTCCCACTTTTAGTGCAAGCTTCCTTTTGCGCGCTAATTTTAAATATGCAGGAATGTTCCATTCATGAATACGTCCAGGGTCGCATATAAAAAAAAATTCCTGATACGTCTACTATTTAGCCCCCCCCCCCTTCCGCGAAAGAGATTGGTTCCTTGCCACCTAAAAATGATAGCTGACGCCGGCCGATGACAATCTTATTTTTTTTTAACGCCAGTACAAGTTTGTAGCATCGGGATATAAACACGTGTTGTCTATAAACGTGAGATAAAAATAGAACAATGCACATGCGTGGATCCATACCTCGGGGAGGGGGCCAAAGCAGTATTATATTATATTAACTAATTTTAAGTAGCTGTACTTTTCTGTTGGATCGAAAATTGAACATGTGGATGTGAAGTAAGAGAGAAATAGGGATTACAACATGTACAACGACAATTCATCATGAACGAATTTTGTTACGGGAGAGGTCATAATTGAAAATCCAACGTTAAAAAAAGTAGAGAAAAATTCTTCATTCATTATTACACCATATCATTTTCTAGAAACTTTATAAAACTGAAAAAAATATATATATACCCAGGTACAATGTGCATATATTCAAAAAATTACCTTCTCATTCCGCTCGCCGGTTTGAAGGATAAAACTGTAATAATTATTTTTGTTTATCATTGTTCTTTTAGACACAAGTAATTCTATATTTTTTAAAATTTTCGAGCTTGTCACCGTTACCAGTTTTCATATTATTTTCAGAAAGAAAAAAAAAAAAAAAAAAAAAAAATTAGAACCACTTCGCGTTGCATGCACCCGTCTCGTCATCCCCATTTCTACGGCTTAGTCCCAGGGATGTTACTATGTCTTAAAAAATCGAGAAGATACGGCTTAGTTGTTTATAACAAAAATCTCTTTCAGATGTTACATTACGACTACCTCACGACGTGCGTATGTGTATACTTTTAAAATTTACATTTACAAATGTATTTACTGAACATCGCCCATTTCTAGGAATTGAGGCATTCCAAACCATACTGAAGAATATGTAAAGGTTTTCAGGTTTTAGATTGGAAATGGAAGAATTTTAGCGTGTTAGACATTATCAAGGACGTACAAACATAATGAAAAAAATATAGGCCTTGAATGCATTTTAATCTTTTTAGAAATTGAACTCATTACACTGCCGGTATATAATCTCCCTCTCTATGTCCTCATGATCTGCCTAGGTGTGAGTCGGCCCCGGGTCCATGGCAGCCGCTTATATCAGTGGTGGATTCAGGGGGGTGCGGAGGGGGCGTCTGCCCCCCGGCACTGGCCCAAAATTTTCCAAAAAACCCTTCATTTTGCCCATTTTCAGTAAAATTCGGCAAAATTCGCCCTTTGACCCCCGGCAAAGGGGGCGCTGGATCCGCCACTGGATATAGTTCTGCATAGGGCTCCATGGCAGCCTCGATCTAATCGGGTAAACTCATTTAATTATCCAGTTATGTATTAACAGCCATTTCCAATGAAAGGCAATTTATTTATTCATTTGATCTTTGATTTCAAGGAGTATTAATTTAACGGAAGATACTAGTATTTGTTAAAGACTGTCTCAGATTGCTCAACAACCCACTTTCCCTTCAACTTGACTCACCTGCCCTATTCCATTAGTCAACCCTCTGGGTCGGCCACTAGAAGTATTGACTCTTTGGAAAATGCAAATTCGAGAACTGTGTTCTTTTAATTCTAATGAAATCTTTATGGATTTGCATTTCAGTATTATTGTATATTTTCATAAACTTGTCTACGAAGGAAAGGTTGATTACATACATAATAAATGATATAGTAGTGATATTTAAGCTATTCGCTTTCAGTACCTTCAGTGCTTTGATTTAGACTGTGTAATGCAAGAAATAAGTGTCGCTATGCTTCGCAGGCGACACAAAAAAGAAGTGTAAAATAGGAAACACCAGTGTAACATGTCATCACTCACAAGCGTGTCTTCTAAGCTTTACAAGATATTAAAGTCCACAATGACTTCAATATAAGACATTTGACTTTGAAAATCAATATGTTTTTCTTCTCCTTATTTGGGGTACATTGATTCTATAATTGTATAAGTCCACAGTGACCTTGACCCCTCATCAAGCAAGCTCACACACCATATGGCAGCAATCATATATGGTTGGTGATCCTATAATTACTGTCTTGTCTTCTATGCTGTTAATGGTTGGTAATCCAATAATTACTGTCTTGTCTTCTATGCTGTTAATGGTTGGTAATCCAATAATTACTGTCTTGTCTTCTATGCTGTTAATGGTTGGTAATCCAATAATTACTGTCTTGTCTTCTATGCTGTTAATGGTTGGTAATCCAATAATTACTGTCTTGTCTTCTATGCTGTTAATGGTTGGTGATCCTATGATTACTGCCTTGTCTTCTATGCTGTTAATGGTTGGTTATCCAATAATTACTGTCTTGTCTTCTATGCTGTTAATGGTTGGTGATCCTATGATTACTGCCATGTCTTCTATGCTGTTAATGGTTGGTGATCCTATGATTACTGCCATGTCTTCTATGCTGTTAATGGTTGGTAATCCAATAATTACTGTCTTGTCTTCTATGCTGTTAATGGTTGGTGATCCTATGATTACTGCCATGTCTTCTATGCTGTTAATGGTTGGTGATCCTATGATTACTGCCATGTCTTCTATGCTGTTAATGGTTGGTGATCCTATGATTACTGCCTTGTCTTCTATGCTGTTAATGGTTGGTGATCCTATGATTACTGCCTTGTTTTCTATGCTGTTAATGGTTGGTGATCCTATGATTACTGCCTTGTCTTCTATGCTGTTAATGGTTGGTGATCCTATGATTACTGCCTTGTCTTCTATGCTGTTAATGGTTGGTGATCCTATGATTACTGCCTTGTTTTCTATGCTGTTAATGGTTGGTGATCCTATGATTACTGCCTTGTCTTCTATGCTGTTAATGGTTGGTGATCCTATGATTACTGTCTTGTCTTCTATGCTGTTAATGGTTGGTGATCCTATGATTACTGCCATGTCTTCTATGCTGTTAATGGTTGGTGATCCTATGATTACTGCCATGTCTTCTATGCTGTTAATGGTTGGTGATCCTATGATTACTGCCATGTCTTCTATGCTGTTAATGGTTGGTGATTCTATGATTACTGCCATGTCTTCTATGCTGTTAATGGTTGGTGATCCTATGATTACTACCATGTTTTCTATGCTGTTAATGGTTGGTGATCCTATGATTACTGCCTTGTCTTCTATGCTGTTAATGGTTGGTGATCCTATGATTACTGCCATGTCTTCTATGCTGTTAATGGTTGGTGATCCTATGATTACTGCCATGTCTTCTATGCTGTTAATGGTTGGTGATCCCATGATTACTGCCTTGTCTTCTATGCTGTTAATGGTTGGTGATCCCATGATTACTGCCTTGTCTTCTATGCTGTTAATAAGACTCTGGACACAAGCAAGCTCACATACCATATGGCAGCAATCATATATGGTTGTGAAGGGATAACAAGTTGGTTTCTCCTGAAATTGGCAATATTTGTAGAGCAATTGCAGCCTTTGAAACCTAACTATTCTTCTCAACACAGAAGGTGTATTTTTTCAACTTGTCTGGCAAACAACAGCAGTTGGATATGACCAAATTGAAGCCATTATGTACACCTAACTTTTTCTTCTGGTAAAAGTATAGTTTCATTTCAATGCTTGTTCTTTCAGTACTGAAAGTTTAACAGCATGCGAGTTAGTTTACTTGATCTACACTACCCATCTTTAATTAGTAACCATCTAATACATCTCTCTTGTTTAAAAAAAAGTGAAGATTTTTGTTCCATTGTTGTGAAAATCTGAAGATTAACCATTCTCTTATCCATTCAAGTAAATTTTTTGGCTAAATCTTTGTTTTATTATTTTTTGCAATTTTTTCCAAAAAAATGTCAATTTTTCACATGAAGAAATTCTAAAACTATTCTTGTTTTTTTTTCCATTTTTGTATAAAGATAAATGATGCAATTAATATATTGAAAATGTTCATGCATTTTTAAACAAGAGCCCCAGGGGGCACAACGCTCACCTGATACCCATGCACGCTCTAATTGACATACTGCTATTGAATACTGATAGTGCCAGTACCGGGATTTTAGCCCACAACCTTTCTAAAAAGATTTTTGCCGGATGCAGATAAGTTTTTTTTTTCAGACAACCTTTAAAAGTACAAACAAGAAAAAATAGTCACATTTCAAAACAATAACTTTTTTTAAGTCATATGCCCAACTAGTATAGTTCAATTCTGCAACATCAAAAATAAAATCATATTGTAAAATCCCACTTTAATGCGCAGCAGAAAAAGAATAAAACAATGAAATGATTTCATAAATTAAGTTTATTTAAAACTGAACGACAATACCTTACATTATTGATAGCTAGCATGCCAGAAATTATAAAGCCTGACAGGCTGTGTTTGTGAAACGAGAATGCCCCCGGCGGCATCTTTGTTAGTATAAACGCCATTTTCTGTTAAGTATGTGAGAGGTCAGGGTCAGCGTAATATTGGTATCTATGGAAATATCTTGTCACAAGGAATACACATGTAAAATATGAAAGCCCTATCACTAACCAATCAAAAGTTATGCGCAATGTTTAAGTTTTTGAAAAGTACGTCAAAGGTCAAGGTTATGGTCACGAGGTCAAAATTTTGGTATCAATGGAAAGGTATTGTCACAAGGAATACACATGTGAAATATGAAACCTGTATCACCAGCTTCCATTCAAAAGTTATGCCCAATGTTAAAGTTTTTCGGAAAACAGACAGACAAACAGACAGACGGACAGGCCAAAAACTATATGCTCCCGAATCTTTTATTCCAGGGGCATAAAAAACAAAGATTTTTCGGTTTTGCCTTTATTCATATTAAAGTATACTGAAATCTAAGAATGCTTTTGAATAGTATTGATTTCATCTCAAATACATGAAACGTACAGTTAAAATCGTTTCAATCCAATATTTATCAATTCAAGTGAATTGTGCAGAAATTGGGCCAATTTGTTTTCCAAAAAGCAGTGTACGGTGTATCAAACCTCATGATCCAGAGGAAGAGATTACTCATTCGACGTTTCTTCAAGAAAGCAGTCCGTAAATTACTTCATCTAAGAGAGTCTAAGACAGAGGAAATTCGAGCAAACTTTATACATGATAACAAGTATATGCAAGTGTTCCAAGTACATGAATGATAACCATTATGAAAGTGTTCCAAGTATAATGCACACTAAATAAAAATCAATTCCGTTTGCACTGTATCTCCTGAAATGTATCGCAGTACTAAAGGGTTGTGGAGGAATTAAACGGATCAAATCTAAAGTACAGCGACTTTGTTTACAGTTACAGTTATAGGTCAGAGACCACTAAAAGGCCGGCTCTGATTGGAGAATAAAGCCTACAATCACGCAGCAAGATACGCCCGTTGGGATTTTTTTTCACAACACCAAAATATCTAAGTCCCATAACTCCATAAGGACAAATTGGATGAACCTAGCTTAAAATCGAAACGCGGCTTTCTCTTCAAAGTCTGATCAAAATGTACAAATATCATGAAAATCTGTTGACACATATTCAAGTTATTGCGTTCCATGCACCAATATTTTGCCCTTAGCTTAACATGTATGTGCATATAACCCCCCCCCCCCCCCCCCCCCCATTACACATAATTTCTGGATTATGTGACAAAAAATTCAAGAACCCGTTATATATGTGAAAGAACATCCTTTCTACTTGAAGTATACAAAATTTCAAAACATTTCAACCAGAAATAGATTTTTAAATAATTTTTAACTATTTTAGTATATTTTCACTGTATTTTAAAATATCTAAGTCCCATAACTCTGTAACGACATATCGAATAAACCTGAAAATCGAAAGGCGGCTTCCTCTCCACAGTCCAATCAAAATGTATGAATATCATGAAAATCCGTTGACGCATATTCAAGTTATTGCGTTCCATGCGCCTATATTTTGCCCATAGCTTAACATGTATGTGCATATAACCCCCCCCCCTTCCTATTACACACAATATCTCGCTTATGCGACCAAAAAATTAAAAACCCGTTACATATGTCAAAGAGCATCCTTTCTACATGAAGTATACAAAATTTCAAAACATTTCGACCAGAAATAGATTTTTAAATAATTTTTAAATATTTTAGTATATTTTCACTGTATTTTAAAAATCTAAGTCCCATAACTCTGTAACGACAAATCGGATGAACCTGAAAATCGAAAGGCGGTTTCCTCTCCACAGTCTGATCACTATGTATAAATTTCATAAAAATCCGTTGACGCGTATTCAAGTTATTGCGTTCCATAGGCGGACGGACAGACGGACAGACGGACGGACGGACAGACGGACAGACGGACGGACTTCGCCATACCATAATACGTCCCGTCAAATGACGGGCGTATAAAAACCTGTAGGGTGAGGGGGCCTGTTATTTTAAAAGTGACAGAAGATGTGATTGGCTATCAATTCTATTTTCTTTTGGTATATTGTTTGAATATGATATATATAGGTAAAAAATAAGTGCAATTAAAATGTCGATACCCGGATATTTCCCTAGCTCCCGATCCGCTAAAGGGGACGGGCGCGGGAAAATTTGAAAATTCTCTGCGGGGTACCTTGTGACGCAAATAGTGCGAAAAAGAGCAGGTCATGCTATATTTTTTAATTTAGTTTCGTATAAAGCTTGAATCAATGAACAAATCGGTATATAACATGCAAGGCCAGCAATGTTAGTATAGACGTTATAAGGCATTTCGTTAACATTACGGCCTATGGAAAATGATTTGGTTGTCTCTGACCTAGAAGGTGTAACTACAGTTAATCATTTTAGCAGGGAATCCCTTCCCTTTTGACTGGTGAACCGGGTTGAATAAAAGGTGTCACCTCATTGGTCATAACTATTGAAAATTTAAAAATAGCACATTAAATCAATGTATGATTCCCTGCTGTCTGTAGAAATTGAGTTTTGAACATGATTTTGCCTTTTATGTAATCAATAGATCGATTTGAAAATATATAAAAATTAGCAAATTTTAAATTCGGAAGGAGGGGTCATTAAACAAGTGAATTTTGCAGAAAAGGTATGCATGACCCCCTTTTTCTTTCGTTTTTATGCGTGCCAAAGATGTCCTAGGCCAAAAATATTCCTTAAAAATCTAAAAGTGGATATCTTGACTAAATTCTTTCACTTGTAGGGTACCATGCATGAGTACCTCATATCTACAAAATGTCATGACAATCTGAAGAGTGGTTATAGAAAAGAAGCAGAAAATGTATGAAAATCACCCCCCCCCCTTCCTTTTTGCATAAGAAAAAAATTCATAAAAAATCAAAAAAATAAAATTTAAGCCTAAAATACATATCAAAGCATTAAGTAATTTAAATATGATAAATATGCAGTAAATGAGTGTGCAAAATCATACACTTATTGAGTTATTTAAAGAAATAGTGTAAAAATGTGCATTTCTGACTAAGTCCGAAAAGACGTCAAAAACGCGTCAAAAATTTGACTTCGAAGTGGAACCAAAAATAACAACACTTCTTAAGACATCTCTCTAGATCATCCTGATGCTTTCGGTTTGTCGATACATGCTTCGGTTCTGAAGAAGAAGTTTGTCATAGGTGGGTACCCCCCGTGACCTACTATTGGCTGTGGTGGCGCCACCTGTTGACGGATCTGGACGAAAAACAACAACACTTGTAGGGGACCATGAGTACTTCATACCTACCAAGTTTCATCAAAATCCCTTCAGCCATTCTGGAGAAGAAGTTTAAAATGTGAAAAGTTTACGACGACGACGGACGACGGACGACAGATGCAACACTATGACAATAGCTCACTTGAGCCGTTGGCTCAGGTAAGCTAAAAAGCTCAGAAGAGAAAATAATGGGATGAGCTTTTCAGGAAATTTCGAATGTTTATACTACCTGGATACTTATTCATGGTGGGTAGTGCATGTATACATGTACAACTTTATGGGATTTAGTACAGTGGGAAATCTTTTATTGCCTTCACAAGTTCACTACAATAAATTTTTGAAGCATTTGCCCAATTGAGGGATAACCAAATGTCCAATGACAATTAGTCCATTAATAGGTGCAATGTTGGACATACAGCAATTCCTTAATTAAAATAACCTGTGATGCATTTGTAAATGACAACAAATCCTTTCTTTTTCAAAACATATACTTTAAAATTAATTTAACAATAAACACTCAAATTGTTTAACAATTTCAAGGATAAAATGTTTAACTGAAAAGAATGCAAATCAAATTTGAAACAGAAGTTCTTGAGATTTGGATTTCTTTGTAACATTATACATCTCGATGCATTCATGTACATACAAATAGAACAATTCTAAAATTAAAGTATAATATATTGCAATTTCATTGCATATATAAAACCTAAAAGGTGACAATATGAAAGCATAGGTTTTCAAGTCTTACACATGACAGCAATTTAAACAAAGAATATGCCACTGACCTGTGTTTCATAATTAAATTATTAATAAACTAGACTCCTGTAATTGAAGGAAATCAAATATCATAGAAATGTATATTGTGACAAATCAAGGAATACTGTACCAAAAATACAATTGTTAATTTAGTCATACTGGTAATACAGGAATCTACAAACATAGATATGATTCAATATTGGCATCTGTAGATATTAAAGTTAGACAAGAAATGGCAATTTCCCTATTAGAAAATAGGATTTTTGAAATTGTACTCTCGTGATAAGCAACAAGACAGACGACTCCAATTCATGATCTGACTAATTTCTGTCATATTTAGCAAACTGAAATGAGCTTTTAATCAAGTATCAACTTAAGTTATACATTAACTTTAAATCTTAATATTTAAAACAATACAATTTAGATATTCTTTTGGAACTAAAATTTATCTACTGCAAGAGCATCAATTTCGTAAGACCCCTGAGAACATGTTTATACATCGAAACCAGGTAGGAACTGATATAATTGATGGACAGATGGATTTTTAAAATTTGGAGGTACAATATATTGGATACCTTCATACATGTAATACCTTTTAAGATAATTAGTGATGTCGCAAGGAACAAGAAATAGCCTATTCTGAAACAAAAAATAACTATTATATCCTATTATTGACTGGAAATGAGGGCAATACATGATTTTTTGGACCTGAAGACAAAATATTGCCTGAGGTCAAAGGCCAAAGGCTTTATCTTATCTGAAGGTCTTGTTTTGGTAACCTTACTTCAATACTGCAGCAAATAACCGAGTGACCCTGCATGTTTACATTCATTAAAGAGCTCAGAGAAATAGGTAGAGTTAACAACGTCATCAATGACATGACATCACAAACGATGTGACGTTTATCGGTCAATAGGTTTTTAACTATTGGTCCTAGATCCAATATTGATGTAAACAAAGAACTATTGACTGCATGGTCAAATGTTTGAATTTATATGCGTTTTTCCTACAGAGATTTTATAGAGATACTGATAAGCGTGTAACAAAGAATTCATTTTCTGTTCATGCATCTTTAATATCTAACCTTTATTTTTCCTAAGTAAGATTGCTAGTATATGCATTTGTTCTGATCATTTCTAAAGGACAAAATTGAAATTACAGCTGTTCTTTTTTTTTTTCTTCTTATGTTTTATAAAAATCCATTAGTGTAACATCATGGGTTCAGAATGTAAATCGTAAAAGCAAAAAAAAAATTTGATTGTTGCCTGCAATCACACATTGGACATAAATGCTAATAAAAATCTAGTAAAAATGAAATAAAGGTTATCACATGAAATCTAAAATGCACACTAGATAACATTCATCTTGGCTAGCCAAGGCTCTGATCATTTCTTAACCTATTCACTGACTGTATTCTGAGAACTTTGATGATGAAGTGAAAGAGGCTCAAGTAAATACACCAAGGGGATGATGAGAGCATATTTAGCATTGGTGGGATACTGTAGCCAGCTTTTCTCTCTTCCTGTTCAGTCAAATACATTTAAACCACTATATATATGCCATATACACAAGACATGAATTCCAGAATTTGATTCAAATTGAATTGAAAGCACTCTTAAGCAAAGATAAAGAACATGGCTGAAAATGCTTTCAGATGGAAAAAGAATTTCATAGTAGATGTATGTATTCAACAAGAAAACTGAAGATAAAAATATGTATGTAGTGTCAATATATATTGTACTGGATGTACAATCACCATACAAATGGAAAGATACAATACACAGTTTACACACAAATTGAAGACTTTCTTAAAATGCATCACTTTGAATAAAATTACATTAGCCTCATACAAATTCTTTGCATAAGAACTGAACACAATTATATTTCATCTCCTGAATTACATCGACACTTCATAATAAGAAGGCAGCCAAACTCATGGCAACTCAATAAATAGATTCTGACCAAACATGACATACTGTAACTTCATGAAGCACGTACATATATACTTAGAGGCTTGCTCGTTCATATTTATTAAAGTCTTTTCCATAGAAACGACACATCCTTTCACTTAAAAAATATTACACTTCACGTCAAATGTGATCACAGATTACGAGGGTCTATGTTCTTCCATCATCAAAAAGGGGGCTTATCCATATGTTTATAGTGAGGGTACACTTGCATGGTGGCCTGACCCAGGGGGATGAAGGAGAGGAAAATGCTACATAGAGCCATAAAGAAGACAAACCCCGCCATGGTAAGGCGGAGCTTCTTACTGGCTGTCTCCCACTCAGGTACAACCTCCCAAAACTTCCTTACTATCATCTCTTTAAAGTCACTGAAATATGAAAATCATATATTGAGAACAAAGACATTTTAATTTCATGGTCATGCCAGTTTAGAGGGAAGCTTTCACAGAAATTCAATAGATCAATTCTGAATTGAGTCAATTATGCTTATTTTAAAAAGAACATTTGTGCTTGTTGTAAAATATCCAAAATTGCAAGAAAAATGCATTCATAGGAATTGATTTATGCTAAGTGAAAATGAATGAATAAATAATAGATGAATTAATAAGTTTTGATGCTAAAAAAGTGACCGAGTCCAGTAAAAACATGGAATAAACGTAACTTACATAGAGGGAATGTTATCATCCTCGTCACATTTATCTTGGATTTCTTCCAGTTTCTCGCTGATAGAGTTCTGTTGTTCTCTTAACGAAGCCAGCTTACCGCCAATCTGAGCTTTAATGCCTTGTTCAAATCTAAAATGATGATGTAATGAAATTTCATGTGATTATAAACATGCACTTGATAATTTTAAATACTTTATGGACAGTGTACAATGTTGTGCAAATGGAGAGAGTAATTTGTTGAGCACATGATTTAAATTGAACATGAATTTACAAAACATAAAGGACTATGTGCGCTAACACCTCCTATCGGTCCTATATTTTCGACGGAAAATGCTTTTGATAAAAGAATTATCAATTATCATTTTTATCAATGTTGAATATTTGAGAAAATACAGCGTCATAATTTTATTTTAAGCCCTTGTAACCTCACACGCGTGATGTATGAAGTCATGTTCTGACGTCACTTGCCCTGAATGATGCAAAACAAAGGAAAATCATCGTATTTTACAAACAAATCTTCAAAATCAATCGATGCTCCAGGCCTCGCCCAAGATATTTTTCATGCAAATTAAAATGCCGATAGGAAATCCATCGATTTGTACAAAAATATTCATGGGCAAGGCCTGGAGCGCTACTTGATTTCATGATTTTGTGTAGAAATTACCCTTATTTATTGATATTTTCAATGATTTCAGAGTTTTTAGACCTTTTGAGCAATGCATTATTCAGTATAAGAATGTGAAAGCAAAACAGGCTCTCCTGATTTGGATTCACCATACATTTGAAATAATATGAACTAGAATATAATGGATATATGAACAACTTTGAAAATAGGGCCGAAATGGCAATTACCGCACCTTCTCCTTTCTTTATTGTTCACACAAGTATGACATTGAGAAGAATACTCATCCTTTCTTCATTGTACACACTGGTATGACACTGTGAAGAATACTCATCCTCTCTTCATTGTACACACTGGTATGCCACTGTGAAGAATACTCATTCTCTCTTCATTGTACACACTGGTATGACACTGTGAAGAATACTGTCCCTTTCTGATATGCTATACACTTGTATGACACTGTGAAGAATACTCATCCTTTCTTCATGCTACACACTAGTATGACAATGTGAAGAATACTCTTCCTTTCTTCATTGTACACACTAGTATGACAATGTGAAGAATACTCACCCTTTCTGATATGCTACACACTAGTATGACACTGTGAAGAATACTCACCCTTTCTTCATGCTACACACTAGTATGACAATGTGAAGAATACTCACCCTTTCTTCATGCTACACACTAGTATGACACTGTGAAGAATACTCACCCTTTCTTCATGCTACACACTAGTATGACACTGTGAAGAATACTCACCCTTTCTTCATGCTACACACTAGTATGACACTGTGAAGAATACTCACCCTTTCTTCATGCTACACACTAGTATGACACTGTGAAGAATACTCACCCTTTCTTCATGCTACACACTAGTATGACACTGTGAAGAATATTCACCCTTTCTTCATGCTACACACTAGTATGACACTGTGAAGAATATTCACCCTTTCTTCATACTACACACTAGTATGACACTGTGAAGAATACTCACCCTTTCTGATATGCATCTTCTTCACTGTTATTTTGGGACAGTACTCTTTGTGTTACCGGCAACCCATTTTTACTGAAAAGAAAGAATACACACATGCCATCTAGAAACAGGATATTAAGAAACATAGTGTAATCAAAGATTACGAAGCTCACCTCGCGGCAGCAAAGTTCTATTTAAACATATCTCTTAGTACATGTTTATTGGCTTTAAAAAGAAAAATCACTCAAGTGGAAAAAAGTAGGTCAAGGTCATTTTATGAAAATTTGATCAAAGATACATCCAATATGCAAGTTTGATACATGTAGCACTTAAACTTTGCTCAATATTGGCCTTTAAAGGCAAAATCCCTCAAGTGGAAAAAGTAGGTCAGGGTCATTTTATGAAAATTTGATCAAAGATACATCCAATATGCAAGTTTGGTACATGAAGCACTTATGATTTGCTAAATATTGGCCTTTAAATGCAAAATCACTCAAGCAGAAAAAGTAGGTCAAGGTCATTTTATGAAAGTTTGATCAAAGATACATCCAATATGCAAGTTTGGTACATGTAGCACTTATACTTTGCTCAATATTGGCCTTTAAAGGCAAAATCACTCCAGCGGAAAAAGTAGGTCAAGGTCATTTTATGAAAGTTTGATCAAAGATACATCCAATATGCAAGTTTGGTACATGTAGCACTTACACTTTGCTCAATATTGGCCTTAAAAGGCTGAATCACTCAAGTGGAAAAAGTAGGTAAAGGTCATTTTATGAAAGTTTGATCAAAGATACATCCAATATGCAAGTTTGGTAAATGTAGCACATATACTTTGCTCAATATTGGTCTTTAAAGGGAAAATCACTCAAGCGTAAAAAAGTAGGTCAGATGCTGCATCCGATGCATGGGTTCACCTCAGCATCCCAAGATGAATCACTGGTGCAAGTTTGCTTACTGTAGCATCAGTACTTTGTCAGATACTGAGCTACCCCAAAAACTTTAACCAGACCTTGACAAAGTCATTCAACCGGAAAATGTAGGTCAGATGCAGCATCGGATGCATGGGTTCACCACAGCATCCAAAGCTGAATCACTTGTGCAAGTTTGGTTACTGTAGCATCAGTACTTTGTCAGATACTGTGCTACCCCAAAAACTTTAACCAGACATTGACAAAGTCATTCAAGCGGATAATATAGGTCAGATGCAGCATCCGATGCATGGGTTCACCTCAGCATCCAAAGATAAATCACTTGTGCAAGTTTGGTTACTGTAGCATCAGTACTTTGTCAGATACTGAGTTACCCCAAAAACTTTAACCGGACGGGGACGCGGACGCCGGGGTTATAGCATAAGCTCATCTCAACTTCGTCGAGGTGAGCTAAAAATCAAAGTGTAACAATTTAATGTAAGAAATAATCATTGATATAATTATAAAAACACCATAATTGATGCTATATATTTATTATGAACAAACCTTTCCATAGAATTCTCCCTTGATTGACTCTGGAGACTGCCCAGGCTTGACGTACTGGCTTGTTTTTCCATAGAGGCACGGCGCATTGTGTTACCAATAGAATTCTTCATAGCAGTTGACGCAACAATGTGCTGGAATTTGGACTTGGGATCCTAATAATTGAAAAGGATTTGTTCTCAATAAATTATCATACTTTTTTCAAACTTTGCTACAATTGCTTTATGGTTTCAAAGGCAAATTTCAAATAAATATGTTTGTATATGCATATACATGTCTAATTATGGCCTTATTGCAAGTAAAGTTCTATCTGTGTTCAATTTCAAACTTTAAAACTTTGAAATATGCTTCTACAATTATAATGAGGATACTCCAATTTGGTTTAGTAATTCTTTAATATATGTTACATCATTCAGAATGATTAGCTCTCCATGGATTAATGTAGAGAATATATAGAGAAAAAGATGTATACATATATCATTATAATTATTTTAAAAGATACATGTATTGGCAAGTGATCTCTACTTAATACAGACATCATTGTGAATTATGCATGAGACTGTCTAATCTCTGAAATGATAAGAATCACGGTCTATCATTACATTATCACAGTACATAGTAATGGTGAAAAATCTACATGTACCCCCCTACTTAAAAAGTTATTGAGAACTTTGCTAATGGAATGTTCAAATGTCACAGATTATTCTCTCCTTATAGAGTAGGGCATCAGCTTGATCCCAAGATATTCTGAGTTCCTATTAAGGTATCCGTTGTACAATTGAGTCATTTTACATAACGTTTTAATCATCTCCATTGTAAAGTATGGTAAATTTTATGCCTGGTAAGGTACTGTAAACTATATATTTTCTGAAAGGTAATGATGCCCTGAGTTCAGATATAAGACACCCAGGTCATAAAAACAAAAGGGGAAAAACTCTTGTACAACTTTGTTATTTTGCATATGTTAAATAGAGAAAATAGACAATTTCAATGCTTCATAAGTTATTCCCCTTTGTTTTTCTGGCCCCAAAATTATTATTTCTGAGAAGTAGGCTGTATAACCTTTCAGAAAATATATATTTTATAGTACCTTACCAGGCATGGAAAAGTGCCCTATTGTACATCGGATATCTTAAACAACATTTTAACTAAGGTATTTGGTACAAGTTTCATGTTTTCTATGGAGAAAGTTGATTAATCAAATAGTTGGGAAGCAACTATCTACATAATACATGTACCTCTTTAAAATGTCCCCCGCTTTCGCGAAAGCACCTGGACATTTAAACCCTCCCATCTGTCTGTCCGTCAGTCACAAAAACTTTAACCTTGTCCATAACTTTTGAATGGTAAGTGATAGGGCTTTCATATTTCATATGTGTATTCCTTGTGACAAGACCTTTCCATGAATACCAAAATGTTTGACCTTGTGACCTTGACCTTGGAGTTTGACCTACTTTTCAGAAACAGAATACCACAATTTCCATCCATTACTTCTCATGTGGTTTCTTTTATTTTTATTATGTAACTGTCTTTAGGTAGACATCTCACAATTTATCGCACTTCCCAGTTGCTTGATGTTCTATGTGTTATTTAAAGGGTTCTAACTCGGCTTCTATTGAAAAATAGACAAGCCATATTTATGCCCCCAGAATCAAGGATTCGGGGGCATTTAGTTTGGCCTGTCCGTCTGTTTGTCCGAAAAACTTTAACATTGACCATAACTTCTGAATGGAAAGTGATAGGATTTTCATATTTCACATGTATATTCCTTGTGACAAGAACTTCCATGGATACCAAAAACTTTGACCTTGGAGTTTGACCTACTTTACAAAAACTTGAACCTTGACCATAACTTTTGAACGGTAAGTGATATTGCTTTCATGTTTCTCATATGTATTCATTGTGTCAAGATCTTTCCATGGATACCAAAAATTTTGACATTGTGACCTTGACCTAGGAGTTTGATGTACTTTTCAAAAACTTTAAACATGGACATAACTTTTTCATGGTTAGTAATTGTGCTTTCATATTACACATATATTCCTTGTGACAAGACCTTTCTGTTGGTAACTACATTCTTACCTAGTGACCTTGTCCTTGGAGGTTGACCCACATTTGAAAATTTCAACCTTGACCATAGCTTTTGGATGGTAAATGATACCACTTTCATATTTCACAAGTGCATTCCTTTTCAGAAGACCTTTCCTTTGGTCACAAAAGTTTGGACCTTTTGACCTTTCTTTAGAGTTGAATCTGTTGTTAGTTAGAACTCATATTACACATAATTATATTCCTTGTGACAAGACCTTTCTGTTGGTAACTACATTCTTACCTAGTGACCTTGTCCTTGGAGGTTGACCCACATTTGAAAATTTCAACCTTGACCATAGCTTTTGGATGGTAAATGATACCACTTTCATATTTCACATATGTATTCCTTTTCAGAAGACCTTTCCTTTGGTCACAAAAGTTTGGACCTTTTGACCTTTCTTTAGAGTTGAATCTTTTGATAGTTAGAATTTTGATAATCCATGAGATAAATTATGAAAACTTAAGAGTAAGGGGGTGTCTGTAAGCATTTCTTTAAAGACAAATACCCAAAAGTGGGGGACCACAATTCATTGAATTTGATTTATACATAAAAACACCCACAAAATTTAACAGATATATATCCTTCAATACAAAAATAAAATCGAAATTATTTCCATGCAAGATTGTTTTTGGAACTTTTCCAAACTATGAATATCAATTCTATTTAGATATCTACTTATTTATTTGAAAATTTGATTCTACATCAAAGGAATAAAGCTTTAGTTAAAGGTGGAGGATAAACTTCTTAGTGCCATCCACAAGTATACCCAAATTATGTGGCCATCTATAGATATAGTGGATAGCTCATGAAAATAGATACATGTAAGCTGCAAAAAAGTGTTAATTAAGGATGTTAGGCTAACAAATGAAGGCACCTCACCTCCTCAAAGACTGGTAATTCATGCTGGTTGCCAGGAAACTTGACAATGTCCGAAAATGTATCCTAGTGAAACATGCAAGCTTATAAATTCAAACAAAATAAAAATTGTGTTAACAAAATAGAATAAACTGAAGCTACATACAAGCACAGCTAGGTTGGATTTGTTAGGTACATGAATGTATATATAACAACTGAACATGGAGAAAATCTGATTGTAAATTACTCTACGCTGATAAATTTATCTACTAATACGGATAACAATCTAGAAACTACTAGTCTAAGATAATTGTCAATAAAGTCGGGCTGAATATTAGTCTCGATAAATTCCTTTGTTTTTTCTATAAAGAACATTGTTATATGGGAGGGAATCTCATTTGTTGATCAATTAAACATGTAAAGTATTATGGGGGGGAGGGGGACTATATTCCAGCTAAATTTCACTATCTCTTTATTTTCAGTCAGACAGAATTAATTTTGGTCTGATGAAAAGTTCATCCACATAGAACCAATTGTCTGATGATGCTCTATAAATTCACAGACACTATTAATACGATATAACCTAGAAAAGAAATCTACTATTAGAACCTCTTCACTGAGTGTACATACAGACAGGGTGATTTCTGTATAATCTGATCCTGCCAGTTTCATTTTAGGGGGAGGGGGGATAAAAGCCCATAAATTCTGACAAGAATTAAATGTGATTTTGAGATGTAAGAACTTAAAGATAACAAGTACAAGGCAATAGAGAGGTTAAGTAAAAATTTTTAGCACAAACTTGTACGTATGACGTCGTCACTTTCTGTGATTATTGATCAAATGATATCATGACACAACACATAGCTACACGTTATGGATGTGTAAATGATACTCTACATGAAACATTAGAACAAGTAAGTTTTTTGTAATTTTTCAAAAATTATTACTGATCGTACTTCCAGTTTTTTTTATTGTAAAGCACATTTAGGATTCCAAATGTTTTACAAATTTCAATGTACACTGCTCACAGATTTAAGGAATGGAAATGTACCTAGCTACAACAACACCTTGATAGATAGATACAAGTAGCAATGCCTAGACCATGTATAACTAAACAGTGTCTTTTGACTGTGACGTCAAACGATGATGTGTAAATGTACTCTATACGTACACATTGATAACGCTTGTAACTAAACCTCTCTTAAAACAGGATTTTGACCATGTAAGAAAGAAAAACTAAATTAACCCATGCAAAGTTTATGCCACTGTGCTAGTTCCAATGATATAGCTCATAAAATGCCAACAAAATATCTAATGGTAAAAATATTACGTAAATTGTTAGTTGCAATATGAGTGCATGTAAATGGATAAGGCTATTAGTTTGGATCTTTTAGAAGATAAGAACTTACAATAGATGCTGAATGTGACAGAGTTGCTCCCCCCGGACCACGGGGGATCACCACCTCACTCACACGCCGACGTGGACCCTATCAAACAAAATCATATTGAATATGTACAAACAGAAGCTTTTAAAATCTTATAGCATTTTCCAAATATTAGTCAACAGATGAAAAGGAAAATATTTGGACAATTTGTTTTTTTTACTTTTGAAATGCAGAACAAAATGTACACCAAAATTTGTTGGTAATAACTATACAAATTGATGTAGTCTGTATTCGATACGTTTATTTTTATACGAAAGATATTAAAGGTACAGCTTTTAGGCTACTGTCACTGATGAAATCTACATTCATGGTAAAAGAATTGTGCATCATATTCTAAGGATGGTGATTCAGACTATTACACTACAATTATAACCCAAAGTGTATATTCTCTCACCCTGGACAGAGATATCTACAGATTTACCCGTTCTGAGACAACTCTGTCTTGCACCCCCAGATGTTTGTCTGGAACCCCCTATTATTACATCATAGACGTTTACGTAGGTTTAGCAGTGCTTGACGTCACATGGAGCAACATTTAATGCAAAACAAGCAATGCTTATTCATGAATTATGCAAAAAAATATGGGTGAGAGAAAAATAATCAATCACCCCTTTGTACAGGGACAGGGAAATCCCACCCTCCTATCAAAGATTTGCATGCAAGGTCCACGATTCGGCAAGCCTCGTCATGGACTGCAAATCTTCGATACTCGGGTGGGATTTCCCTGTCCCTGTACAAAGGGGTGAAACATTCTATTATTCCATGTCATAATGAAACTTGTTACTATGTATACAACAAATGTATCTATGCAGACTCCCTACTGAATTTTTAGAAACATAGAATTATTAGATTTTACAATGAATGTTATGATCACTAAAGAATAAACTCTATTAAAAAGACATGTCGAAAGAAGGTACACTCTAGGAGTTATGCATGCTTTGCAGTTATTTTTAAAAAACATCGTAATATTGGAATGGATTTATAATGATCTACATTTAGTACCTCTAACTCCATTTTCAATGTGTGATGCTGTACATCATTATGAACTACATAACAACAACAAATGATGCCATTCTAATATTACACATATATAACAGTTATACCACGGTACCTTTACCTGTACTTTGCCCACAAATCCAGTTAGCTGAGCCGATATTGAATTCTGTCAAAAATTTCAGACGCCCTTGTACAATTCACAGTTTTCTTTTTTTAAAAATAGAAACATATTTTTTTTTAGCATTTTCCTTTTCCATCGCATCACAAATTTCTTGTTACATACATGCATGTATTGATGGTGGTTGGCTTGTTCTGATTTTTAGCTCTACTGGTCTCAGACCAGTCGAGCTTATGCGATCACCCTTTGTCCGGCGTCCGTCCGTCTGTCTGTCTGTCCGTAAACAATTCTTGTCCGGACAACTCCTCTGAAACTGTAAGAGATAGAAAATTAATTCTTTTTGCATTTTACTTGGACCATGGTCTAGTTGTGCACCTGACATTTAGTTTCACTCCCTGACCCCCAGGGTCTTAGAAAATGGGCGTGGTCATTAAATTCTATGTAATCTTGTCCGGACAACTCCTCTGAAACTGTTAGAGATAGAAAGTTAATTCTTTTTGCATTTATGGTCTAGTTGTGCACCTGACATTTAGTTTCAGTCCCTGACCCCCAGGGTCTTATAAAATGGGCGTGGTCATTAAATTCTATGTAATCTTGTCCGGACAACTCCTCTGACACTATAAATGATGGAGACTTAATTTTTTTTGCAATATGATGGGTCTGTGGTATTGTTGTGCACCTGATATTTTGTTTGAGCCCCTGACCCCCAGGGTCTTAGAAATGGGTGTGGTCATTTTCTCCTATATAACTCTATGTAACCTTGTGTTCGCAACTCCTCTGACACTATAAATGATGGAGACTTAAATCTTTTTGCAATATGAGGGGTCTGTGGTCTTGTTGTGCACCTGATATTTTGTTTCAGCCCCCTGTTCCCCAGGGTCTTAGAAATGGCTGTGGTCATTTTCTCCTATATAACTCTATGTAATCTTGTGTTCGCAACTCATCTGACTTTATAAATGATGGAGACTTAATTCTTTTTGCAATATGATGGGTCTGTAGTCTCATTGTGCACCTGATATTTTTTTTGAGCCCCTGACCCCCAGGGTCTTAGAAATGGGTGTGGTCATTTTCTCCTATATAACTCTATATAATCTGTGCTCGCAACCCCTCTGACAATATAAATGATGAAGACTTAATTCTTTTTGCAGTATGATGGGTCTGTGATCTTGTTGTGCACCTGATATTTTGTTTGAGCCCCTGACCCCAGGGTCTTAGAAATGGGTGTGGTCATTTTCTCCTATACAACTCTATGTAATCTTGTGCTCGCAACTCCTCTGACACTATAAATGATGGAGACTTAATTCTTTCTGCAATGTGATGGGTCTGTGGTCTGGTTGTGCTGATATTTTGTTTGAGCCCCTGACCCCCAGGGTCATAGAAATGGGTGTGGTCATTTTCTCCTATATAACTCTATGTAATCTTTTGCTCACAACTCCTCTGACTAAATTCTTATTCCAATATTATGGGTCTCTGGTCTAGTTGTGCACCTGTTTTTATGTTTTAGCCCCTGACCCTTAGGGTCTCAGAAATGGGTGTGGTCATTTTTCCTATATAAGTAAATGTAATCTTGTGCTTGCAACTCCTCTGACACTATAAATGATGTAGAATTAATTCTTTTTGCAATGATTGGTCTGTGGCATAGATGTGCACCTGATATTTTGTTTTAGCCTTATACCCCTAGGGTCTTTGAAAATGGGTGTGGTAATTTTTCCCTATTTATTGTGCTCTCTTCTCGTTTAAAGCTATTTATGATGGGGAGTTAATTCTTTATCCAAGTCTTGATGTGTCATTGGTAGTTCATTTGAGCTAGCAGTCCTTTGCCCCTAGGATCTTGGAAAATGGGTGTGACATTCTTTTTAGAAATACTTTATCTCGGATATTATGAATTATATGAGTGCTATTATAGTTGCAGTATAATGGATATGTAGTTTTGTCATGCTACTTATAATTTGTTAGAGCGCCTGCTCCCTATGGTCTTGGTTTAAAAAAAAAAGAAAGGAAATTGATGTTTTAGAAAAAAACAACCAGGAGAGCTACAGTCTCGTCAGAGACTTCTGGTTGAATAAGTAGGTAGTTTGTAAGTGAGAGGTAAAATGAGCTGTTGTTAAGTTTTAACCATCACAGACTTTGTCCTTACGATATAACGTCAGCACACAGATACATACCCGAGGTTGTAGTGCACTAGCCTGACATACAGACAGGGATCGTCCTTTTATACCATACTCTCCTGTAAAATTTACAAAAATCTTTTGAAAAAAGACCTGATTTTGGCACTGTTTTTTATAGTGATGTCACTGATACTTATAGTGCTGTTACAATGAAAGACATTTGGAGAAGTAACAATCTTAGACATTTAGAATCCATAAAAATAGCAATCCAAGGAATGCTTGGGTCACCTGCGAAGCGGACTATTTTTAAAAAGTTGATCAAATGTGTAGTTCAAGGTCACTTCGTTTTTAAAATATCTGTATATGTATCAGTGGGAATGTCTTGTCAAATGAACTCACATGTGAAATATTAAACCTCTTACTTACTAATTGAAAGATATGGTCAATCAATTACTTTCAGAAAAGGTAAATCATCTAGGTGAAGGTCATTAGGTACAAATTTTTGGGAATAAAAGAAAGGACTCATCATAAGAAATGCATGCATGAAATATTAAAGCCATATCACTTATCAATCAAAAGATATAGCCAATCTTAATTCTTTTTTTAAAGGTAGGTCAAATACCTAGGTCAAGGTCACTAGGAAAAAAAATGGTATGTGTAGAAAGGTCTCATGACAAGGAATACACATGTGAAATATAAAATCCCTGACCCTATCACTTACCAATCAAAAGATACAGCCAATCTGCATTTTTTGGAGAAGTATGTCAATTATCTAGGTCAAGGTCACTAGGTCAAAATTTATGGTATGTGTAGTAAGGTTATTTCAAAAGAAATACACATGTGAAATATCAAAGCCCTATCACTTACCAATTAAAAGTTATGGGGTGTGACACCCAAAGTGTGACAGACAGACAGACGGACGGACTGACTGACTGGTCACTACGTAAAAAAATATGGCATGTATAGTAAGGTTTTATCACAAGGAATACACAAGCCCTATCACTTACCAATCAAAAGATATATCCAATCTTAATTTTTTTGAAAAGTAGGTCAATTATCTAGGTCAAGGTCAAAAATTATGGTATGTGTAAAAAGGTCTCATCATAAGGAATACACATGTGAAATATCAAAGCCCTATCACTTACCAATTAAAAGTTATGGGGTGTGACACCCAAAGTGTGACAGACAGACAGACAGACAGACAGACAGACGGACTGACTGACAGACGGAGAACAGACAAAGTGATCCCTAAGTGTTCCTATGCTTCGCATATAAAAATTAACATGTGGTTGTTTTCTTTCCACTCAAAATTACAATGTACTGACCTAATTCTAATGATGAGGATCCACCAAATGGTCGACTATCTTGTATCATCTTCCTAGCCTCCTCTAGTTCATTATGCTCTCTCTCATGAACCATACGTAGATTTTCTACGTGAGACAGCATCACCTCTATGGCTTTACTCATTCTTCTTTCCTACAAACACACAATACATTTTAGAACACAAATCACAATTTTTTCGAAAAAGATTGTCATTTTTGCATTTTTTTTTGTGGTGAACCCTTTCTTGAAGTGGCAACATGGCCTTGGGTAAAGATAACGCAATGCCTGGCAACACATCAACCAGGAAAGTGATTGGATGTGCATATACAGTAAGAACATTATATGAAACTGTGACAGACATACAGACTAAAATGTTAAATCAAATAAATCTCATCCCATTTGGGGAGAACATTACCCAAAATTAACTTTGTCATAATCAAGAAATTTGTCAATCTAACGGTTTTTTTTTTATTCTAACAGAAATGTCAATAACTATCAAATTTCTATCTATTGCTCCCAGGTAATAATTCTTAATGTGCACAAACTTTATTACAGCTAGATGTATCAATCCATACAAACATTGAATACCCTAACCATCCTCTCTCCTAGAGGACTTACCTGCTGTACAGCACCATACACCTCAGCTCTACCAGACTTACCTGCTGTACAACACCATACACCTCAGCTCTACCAGACTTACCTGCTGTACAACACCATACACCTCAGCTCTACCAGACTTACCTGCTGTACAGCACCATACACCTCAGCTCTTCCAGACTTACCTGCTGTACAGCAACATACACCTCAGCTCTTCCAGACTTACCTGCTGTACAGCACCATACACCTCAGCTCTTCCAGACTTACCTGCTGTACAGCACCATACACCTCAGCTCTTCCAGACTTACCTGCTGTACAGCACCATACACCTCAGCTCTTCCAGACTTACCTGCTGTACAGCACCATACACCTCAGCTCTACCAGACTTACCTGCTGTACAGCACCATACACCTCAGCTCTTCCAGACTTACCTGCTGTACAGCACCATACACCTCAGCTCTTCCAGACTTACCTGCTGTACAGCACCATACACCTCAGCTCTTCCAGACTTACCTGCTGTACAGCACCATACACCTCAGCTCTTCCAGACTTACCTGCTGTACAGCACCATACACCTCAGCTCTACCAGACTTACCTGCTGTACAGCACCATACACCTCAGCTCTTCCAGACTTACCTGCTGTACAGCACCATACACCTCAGCTCTTCCAGACTTACCTGCTGTACAGCACCATACACCTCAGCTCTTCCAGACTTACCTGCTGTACAGCACCATACACCTCAGCTCTTCCAGACTTACCTGCTGTACAGCACCATACACCTCAGCTCTTCCAGACTTACCTGCTGTACAGCACCATACACCTCAGCTCTACCAGACTTACCTGCTGTACAGCACCATACACCTCAGCTCTACCAGACTTACCTGCTGTACAGCACCATACACCTCAGCTCTACCAGACTTACCTGCTGTACAGCAACATACACCTCAGCTCTTCCAGACTTACCTGCTGTACAGCACCATACACCTCAGCTCTTCCAGACTTACCTGCTGTACAGCACCATACACCTCAGCTCTTCCAGACTTACCTGCTGTACAGCACCATACACCTCAGCTCTTCCAGACTTACCTGCTGTACAGCACCATACACCTCAGCTCTACCAGACTTACCTGCTGTACAGCACCATACACCTCAGCTCTTCCAGACTTACCTGCTGTACAACACCATACACCTCAGCTCTTCCAGACTTACCTGCTGTACAGCACCATACACCTCAGCTCTTCCAGACTTACCTGCTGTACAGCACCATACACCTCAGCTCTTCCAGACTTACCTGCTGTACAACACCATACACCTCAGCTCTTCCAGACTTACCTGCTGTACAGCACCATACACCTCAGCTCTTCCAGACTTACCTGCTGTACAGCACCATACACCTCAGCTCTTCCAGACTTACCTGCTGTACAGCACCATACACCTCAGCTCTACCAGACTTACCTGCTGTACAGCACCATACACCTCAGCTCTTCCAGACTTACCTGCTGTACAGCACCATACACCTCAGCTCTACCAGACTTACCTGCTGTACAGCACCATACACCTCAGCTCTTCCAGACTTACCTGCTGTACAGCACCATACACCTCAGCTCTACCAGACAATCTGGATGTAACTTGTTCTAACACATCTAAATGCTTCTGTATCTTCAGTAACACCTCCCTAACTTGGGTATCTAGTATTATCTGATTCAATTTCTGAAACATAGTATTACATTGTACTTAGTGGATCGACTGTTTACAGAATAGTATTACATTGTACTTAGTGGATTGACTGTTTACAGACATAGTATTACATTGTACTTAGTGGATTGACTGTTTACAGAATAGTATTACATTGTACTTAGTGGATCGACTGTTTACAGAATAGTATTACATTGTACTTAGTGGATTGACTGTTTACAGAATAGTATTACATTGTACTTAGTGGATCGACTGTTTACAGAATAGTATTACATTGTACTTAGTGGATCGACTGTTTACAGAATAGTATTACATTGTACTTAGTGGATCGACTGTTTACAGACATAGTATTACATTGTACTTAGTGGATTGACTGTTTACAGACATAGTATTACATTGATCTTAGTGGATCGACTGTTTACAGAATAGTATTACATTGTACTTAGTGGATCGACTGTTTACAGAATAGTATTACATTGTACTTAGTGGATCGACTGTTTACAGACATAGTATTACATTGTACTTAGTGGATCGACTGTTTACAGACATAGTATTACATTGATCTTAGTGTTTACAGAATAGTATTACATTGTACTTAGTAGATTGACTGTTTACAGACATAGTATTACATTGTACTTAGTGGATTGACTGTTTACAGACATAGTATTACAGTGTACTTACTGGATTGACTGTTTACAGACATAGTATTACATTGTACTTAGTGGATTGACTGTTTACAGACATAGTAATACAATGTACTTAGTGGATTGATTGTTTACAGACATAGTATTACATTGTACTTAGTGGATTGACTGTTTACAGACATAGTATTACAATGTACTTAGTGGATTGACTGTTTACAGACATAGTATTACATTGTACTTAGTGGATTGACTATTGACATACATAGTATTACATTGTACTTTGTGGATTGACTATTTACATACATAGTATTACATTGTACTTAGTGGATTGACTGTTTACAGACATAGTATTACAATGTACTTAGTTGATTGACAGTATTACAATGTACTTAGTGGATTGACTGTTTACAGACTATTCAGAGCAACGGCCTTGACCTTTGATCAGAAAGTTCACAATCCATAAGGTGATTATTTAAGAAATGAATCTCATATTTTTCCTGTTGATGCAGGTATCACCCGAAAAATTGGACAGAAAACTGCATCAATGCACGTAGCACGTTGATGCAAAAGTTTTCTGTCCAATTTTTCAGGTGATACTTGCATCAACAGAAAAAATATAAGATTCATTTTTTATCATTTGATTATCATCTATTTATGGAAAACAGACTGTTTTCTTGGATCTAAAAACAATCAATCACCGCACTATATTTCGTAAGTCAGAGGGTTTTGCAGTGATACCTCTGCCAAAACAAGTAATGGCAGTCGCCATGATTTAAACAGCGAACAATCGTCTCTCTAAATCTTTGAAATAAGGACCAGTTTAAGCAAATTCTACATTCACTGTTAATTTTTGAGTAAGTAGAAAAGAAATGGTAACCTTGAAATGATAAGCAAACATCAACAAATTGTATTTTCAGCAACGAGTTTATTCGTGTTTGAGGGAACCCTGGATCTAAAAATAGTGCTATATATAGACTTCCGTGAAAAATTGTGTTGATCAATTTATCAACAAAATTTCTCAGCCAATCAGAATCTTCGTTTCTTGAAAATGACAATGGAAATTAAATGATTGTTTGATCACCAAATGTCCAAAATGGCAGCAACAGGAGATATTAACATAATGACATCATAATCAACAGCCCAGTAAACAATACAAACACAAACACTCAAATACACAAATTTTTGGCCCCTTGGCCTTTATCAAGTGTTAAAAACGATGATCTATTACAATAGTAATAGATCGTCGTTTTTTACACTTGATAAAGGCCAAGGGGCCTACAATTTGTGTATTTGAGTGTTTGTGATTTTATTTGTTATCATCCCTTCCCTCTGGAAGAAATATTTCAATCTACAGTAAACAATACTTTGTCAGGGCCATTTTTATTATGATGTTATAATGAATAAATACACCAAGAGGTACAATGTTGGACATTTAGCAATCCCTCAAATCTTTTCATTATGCTGAAACTCAGGAAGCCGTGAAGACCTGATCTTGACCCCTACTAAGCCATAGTTTCATAAAGTCACCACTGTTGATTTTTGAAAGTTGATTTCTAGATCTGTGATGGAATTTCTAGGATATAAGTAATCATAATGAATTTTAGAGGATTAAGGATGATTTAAGTAAAACTTGTAAGTGGTAAAACAGTTCATATGCAGAAGTATGATATGTTCTGAGAGTTAGTACACACTTTCTACTCTCGGTTTGAGAGACTCTCACATGTGCTGATTTCAATGACAGAAATAACATGTCTTTTTAGTGGTCCTGCTTGTTTCATGGAAAATACTGAGAAAACAAACCAATCAACATCATATAAATTTGCTATATATGGAAAGAGGAACATGTTTTCTTGTAATTGTATAGTAGCAGATTTTCACAGAATTTTTTTCCTTGCTATTTTAGGTGAAAAAGTGACTTTTTTGGCCAATTATTGCTCCAATTTCTCCTTTAGGAGGCATGTTTGAATGTTTAATCCCTGGGGTTGTATATTTGAATACTAATTTGTGATATTACAGTTTGATTTTGAAGAGAATTCTTCTATTTTGACATGAAAATTAAGTCTGCAAAACGCTATGGTTACCAAATTAGAAATTGATGCGTAGTCTTCTTTGATGCAAGAGAAACAGGCCGCAGGGTCTTCATGGCCATCTCAAGTCCTAGTTAAAGCTTAGCACTTGATTAGCCAAACTGACAGGTACTTTAGTTTAACCTCTGACTTCAAAAATTATTAGGGCTCCCCCCCCCCCCTCCCCATTATGACACGGTGATGCTTTGTGGAAAATTTGAAGTTCCTCAGATTTGTTGATAACAGATATTCCCTTCTACTGTGTACCGAACATTGCAAAGACCTACACCCTCAGCCAAACACAAATAACTCGTGTGTTATAAAATGGCAGACTGTGACACCAGCATAACGTAAGGAACACTTACATCCCATGCGTCCCTAATCCCACTGATCTCCTTGGCTACATTCTCCTCTGCTATGTCACGTGACCTTTCCTGGATTTCTAACCGCTTGTCCAATGTTATCTTGTCAGTTTTGAATGCTAGAGCAAGGCTGGTGAATTTGTTCTGAAGGAAAAGAAAATTGCAATCTAACATAATTTCATATTTACTCAAAATCCTGAAAGCAATTATCTTCACTTTCTCTCTTTTAATTTCAATCTTCAAGACCTGATTATTAATATGCAATCCACCTATTCATTTTTGTTGACGTATATCTGCTAGAAGGGTAGTATCACCTGCATACTTATAAATAACCTTATATGGACATAAATATGCTGATGATCAGCCCTAGAATGAAAAGGACCCCATAGTTGTACATGTGTAAAATAAAGCCTGTGCTTGTGAAACACGAATGCCGCCAGGGGCATCTTTGTTGGTATAAACACCATTTTCTGTTGAGTATGTGAAAGGTCAAGGTCAGGGTCACTGGGTTAAGAAAGTTGATATCAATGGAAAAATCTTGTGACAAGAAATACACACGTGAAATATCAAAGCCCTATCACATACCATTCAAAAGTTATGCCCAATGTTAAAGTTTTTGAAAAGTAGGTCAAAGGTCAAGGTCACGAGGTCAAAAATTTTGGTATCAATGGAAAGGCCTTGTCACATGGAATACACATGTGAAATATGAAAGTTCTATCACCTTCCATTCAAAAGTTATGCCCAATGTTAAAGATTTTTGGACAAACAGACAGACAAACAGACCAAAAACTATACGCCCCCTGAATCCTTGATTCCGGGGGCATAATAAGTAAGATGGGACATTTTTATTATAAAGTAGCATGTTAACTTTAGGTACATTTTCTGTACATGTATGTTTAAAACTAAAATACAACTTTTCATGAAATGATTCAATTTCTGAAATAATTCTAAAAACCATGTGGAGTCAAATGTACTTGTTTTGCAGGATAGAAGAATATAGATCACCTCAGTAACCTTTGTGGCGGTATCTAATCACTTGTATCTAGATATCAATCTAATGAAAGCCTACGACACAATGTCATTGGCTGGTCCTAAACAATCATATGAAAGTCCTACCTAGTAGTGTTTTAATATTGAGGCTTCTTTGTAAACAAATCTTAAGACCATCATGTAATTAGTGTTGTAAGATAACGGGTTTTTGTCCAAGAATTCAGAATGTAGGTTATGACTTTACAGCCTTTTTGATTTACTGGTCTAACAACTTAAATCCCGTGATACTTTTGGATCTACATACTTTTAACTAATAAAATACTGTCAAGTCTTTGTATATTATACATATACTTATTTCAGAAATACAGGCAAGCAAACTAGAAGGGAAGGGAAACTTGAACTATCTCTCAAGGCCTTCAATATTAGAAATATAGCAGACATAGAGAACATATTAAACAATGTAAAGGAATACATCTAAATGTTTGTCAATTTGAACGATACTTCACTGTTCAGTGTCATCTAAATTGATCTTAACTATAGATTAGCGCATCTCTTTACCATTTACTCCACTGTGTAATTCCAAAATGGCAAGATATACCCAAAAAATAATGTGACTACCAGACAGACTGATTTGATACAAAATCTTATCCATATGGATTGCACGCGACTTGTGTTTATTACAAACAAGTATAATTACCTCTATTTCTTGATCTGTAAGTTGGTCTGGACTGAAAAACAAGAAAATATGTTTAATGATAATTACAATTTATCTCAGCTTTTGGAACCGACGTGCCCATAATTGCCTCAAATTTGCAGATACCATAACGAACAAAATTGAACGGATCGAAAGACAGACGGATTGGCGGACGGACAGATGGAGGTACATGACCATCACAGGCATCACTTCATATCACTAACATTTTTGGCAAGGTACAATTACAGAAGACGGAGGGGTCGTTTAAATGATTTTTTCAAGCGCGGCAAAATAGTTCACTTCTTCGTTTATCTCTGCTTTCATACTTCTAATCTGAATAGCCATGTCAGTCTACATATTTCTACGGTTTATCCTTATGCCTTGTCGGTGAATATCAAAACTTTCAATATTCATGTAAAGAAATGGGTAAAGATATGAAATCATGATCGTAGAGTTGCAAATTCCAACATCCTCGCCAAAATTTTCAGATAATCTCTCACATAAAGTGTCTAGTTCGTGATAACAACTGTATGTATTTACTGGAACTGTCATTCTCTCTATACCGTCCATCACCTACAGCTGAGAAATCAATTGACTGAAGCATAAAGGTGTCAGGAACCCTACCTATCCTACAGAACCTTCATTTACATGGCAACAACACAACAATATCGACTATCATTTGATCTGCTGGTTGACCGGGTTTTACTTTCAAATTTTCCTTTGGGTTTTTCCTGATGGCCACAACTTGAAGATGCATATTCCAAATTTTCTCTAAGATGAAGATGGACTTTCTGCTACTCTTCAGAAGATGATAATGAGACCATCTTCAGCGTCAGATTACTAACAAAGAGCTCATAGAGACAGCCACGGAATTATCTACCAATGATTACAACTAATTGATATTGAATTATTTCTTGATTAAAACAAGAGGCCAAAATGGTATGTGAAGAGGTATGATCAACTTGAAATGAAGTAATCCATCCGACTCGACGCCAAAATTAATTTCTTACGATTGCTGATGAATATCAAAGAATTTCAGATACGCTGTATAGTCGCTTATGTCATTCAATGTAATTTTCCACCATAAAACAGTGTTTTCTGACTTATAAATGACGACTATCGACAAAATAAATATCATTATCAGGATGTATTTTAGATAATTCTTAAACAATCTTGTAGACGTGTGGTGTGAACCAAATTGACAAACTAAGATTTTAATCAATAAAGACGATAAGGCCGGATTGCAAAGTAAGTCTTTGTCATGCAGTAATATATGAGTACGTCAGGTCAAAGTTCAAGGTCAAGTGTAACGGTACATAAGTTGAAAGGTCTTATCATGGGCAATCTATCTTTCTACTGCATTTAGTTTGAGATTTTACTTCAACCAGAAACTTTAAATGTTGACGACCAAAAACGTACTGAGCAGCATCGTTAGTTATCTTTCAATCTATCTAACTTAATTCCCTGTTGGTTTTTTTTTTTTTTTTTTTTTTTTTTTTTTGTAAGAAGATTCTGAATTTCAATATCAAGATTATGTTTTTTAACCACCTAGGGGCTTAACCAAAAATAAAATCATGATTAAAAAGGAAAAGTTCGAAACATGGGAAAATGAAATTCGTCTCTCTTCAAGCTTTAAACAAAGAACATAGAGAGCGAATTGAACCGAATTATCTTTATATATAGAACTCGGAGACGAATATTGAAATTTTTTTTTTTTTTTTTTTTTTTTTTGGAAAAATTGTTTTATGCTCAGATATATTATAAATGAAAGTTTGAATCGACACATTTTGTGATTACAAGTATCTATTTCGTCTACGCTCTCCATTATTTGATAAGCTTTTGCATAAACTTTATTACATTTGAGTAAATTATCTAAAAGACTAAAGAATGTGTTTGAATTTGATAACATACAAAATGAAAATCTGAAATCTATTAAGCAAACCTTTTGTTCTGGTTGATAGCTCGTTTGACCACTTCGAAGAAAGAACTGCCGGCCATTGTCTATCAAAATATACTCCCTCGTCCCCTACAGGTACTTCACTAGTCTCTGAGTACTCAAATTCAGACTATAATCGGATAATCTAAATCCAATATATATGCTAAGTGTGGCGATTTCACGCACGACTTTCACTATACAATATTATTCTCCACTGTTCGTTGTAATTTATTAAAGTTCGCAAAGTTAACTTTTCAATCAAAGGCGGAACGATCTCCTCTTGAGATAGATATTACATATCAGCTAAGATTTTCTTACATTCAATGAACTAAGATTATTTGGATCATAAAAAATATCAGCACCGCTGTGTCTTCCCTTAGCATACCGCCGTTTAACATGGATAAGGTTCATTCCTGTCTGAAATATAATCATCCAAACTGTCTGATCAAGACTTATAGTTCTCAGCAGCCAATCTTGGACAAATCAATCTAGATATACACAAGAACGTGGTCACCCTACTTAACTTATTTCTAAAAGGTGCATCGGTTTGCCTCTAGCTTCATATATATCGTTCTATCCCCATTCCATTTTGCGTGATGGAGTTATAATGTCAGTAATTTGTCCGAGGATAAGAAATTAATTAAGGCCAGGTTTATGGGTGTGATTGATCATTCTCAGACAAAGGACCGTTCAACATGTAAAAGATATGTTATATGCTGTAAGTCTCTGTGATTACCAAGGGAATCTACTTCTACCTCATTGCTTGGGGACCTTGGAATGGCATTAAACATGAAGGAAAAACTTATGTCATCATGAGCAACGACATATCAAATTATTGATCCGACAATCATACAAAATATCAGGTGAACAACCCCAACATAGACGAGAAACAAGGTACGACTTGACATGTATCTGAAACCAATGCTCCCATCAGCAGCTATTTTATGTGTAGGCTAAGTCCAAGTAAGGTCAAGATCAACGTCACAAGGTCAACCCTTCAGGCAGAGCATCCCTCAGGTCTCAGATGCTCATATTTCCTAAATAACAACTTAACCATATTTTCATTTCCATATATTCAAAGTTTATGTTAAACCTGATATACAGACAAAATTTAAATTGTGGTTTCATGATTATACCGAGAAATTAAGCCGTTTGAACTTTAACATTAGACCCTATGGAAAAAGTAAGAAAAATCCCGTTTAAGAGGTGATAAAATGTAACTATAAAAGTTTCTTTTCACAAAACCATACAAGTTTGAAAATCTGAACGATATTCTGAAGAGAAAAATTTACCAGTCAAAAAATTACCAGCAATGCTGACCCCATGAATAAGTTCTACCTTAATAGAAGGTTTTGTCGCGATATACATGTATATGAAATATGAAAACCCTATCACTTTTATCGAAAGTTTTGTAAAAGGTGAACAGTGTTTCGGACAGACACACAAACCGACTGGATAGTAATGTCTAAACGGGGTCATATAAATGTGGGCCATGCAAAAATTAATATAGCAGACCGACCTTGTGTCGACGAGATGACAGACCATCACAAAAACTGATCAAATTTTCTACATATAAAACAAGTTGGTGTACATTCCAGTAAGCGGTTACCTGAATTAACAACTTTCAGAAGGGGAGCTTGACTGGGGGGTTGGTTATACTACCACGAAGATGGTATGGCTTTTTTCACGTATATCTTAAATTGAAGAGTCGATTTTAGGTACAAGGATCATTCTCTAAGCAGATACGACAGGAGGATAAACTCAGACGTAAAATTGATTATCAACACGCTTAATCTGATTTCGTGAATTTACAAGTCTGTTAACACCACATTGATTTACTGGGTATGGGAACTAAAACTTTCAACGAAAAGAAAGGTAAAGTTACCTGAGTTCGTCGGGGTTGTCTTTAACCTCATCATATATTAGTTCACAAAGCTTACGGAATTCTTCCATGGACAGACCGTGCATTACCCTTGCAGTGTCATTAAGTTATTGAGCACACCACCAACGTGTAACGGGTGAACATCTCACGTATTATGTCAAAGTCTACCCTTTTTTCTTGTCTTTATCAACTACACTTATCAAGGGGACCTCGAAATATATCTTGACTAGGAAGTAGTTAGGTGCACAGAAATCGAGTATGGGAACATACACCAGATATCTATCTTTTCACATATTGAATTCTTAAATCAATACATATTGACATTGCAGTTACCATGCAGCGGAGGATTCCTGGGTGTACAACGTTTATTTTTTTTTTCTCTACCTGATAGATAAAATTAATAATGTAACATGTAGATATGCGATTTACCGGACCATAATCGGACCAATTGGAAAAGAGGCATTATTTTAGCAGGAAGCGAGAATGACCTCAATACAATCTTGGATACTGGTAATTATACAATACTTAACGAGATAGATACAGAAAATGTATAGAACGAGGTGAAGCAGGTTCTGACATTGATTTGATTGTATTCATTTGATAATTATGACTTAACACTACCTGTGGCTTTTAATATATCTGGACAGACTTAACATTATCTCGGCAAACACATCGACAGATTGACAGACGGATGCCAGACAAAATCATCACTTTATGTTTCACTTTCAGGCGAGTAAAACTGTGCTCACTATGTTTATTCAATTCAAATTTGTGACATTTTTCTTTTACATCTTTTCCCCCTGTCTCTATTTCTTCTACAGGTATAAATTCTTATCTATACTAATTTTTTTTATCTTAAACTGTTGCCTACAACTCTTGTATTTCAGTGATGTGAAGGTATGATATAGCAATTTCAAGCCAATATGACTATCAAGGTCCCAATCTCCTTCCTACACTTTATAAGAAACAAATATTCAATCGAAATTTATGGAGCTACAATATCTATATGGTGACATATCTTAAAACCATGGCGTCGCCAGAATAACGTTCTATCGAAATGTGGCATTATATCACAACGATATTAGCCGGGGGGGATTTATTTGAAAGTAGATCTAATTCAATATCGTATTGGGTTTCTATTCGCCAATCAGATTTCTCGAATCTTTCCACAAGTGATTGATAACAGCTATAAAACATCTCTCACTAGTTCTAAAATCAGAAGGATGAGTTAAGAACCATGTTGACTTCAAAGAACCTTTTTTTCCATTGATTGAACTCCTCAATGTAATCTCCACAATTTCTATGTCACAAGTTTTCTTCGTGTGCGGGTCACATCTTTCAATTCTATACATTGAACATTCATTAATATACGAGACAGAGTTCAAGGTCAGCATCTTTGTCAAATTCCATAACGCATAAATGTGTCTTCCCCCAAAGCCGAAATAGAGGGGATCCAAAGTTTGAACATGCTCAAGGCCGATGCATTAAATACAGCGTGGACCATCTTTACGACCTAATGTTCCGATTAGCTGTTCCTGGCTGATTTAGACACCTCACATGTGGCCGAAAAAATTACATTGAATCTTAATACAAATTGTGACTTCAGTTACATAAAGGTCCAAAGCTTTCATCGTATTGAAATGTCCGGTTTGGGCCCTATAGGGAGTTTTTAGTTCAATCCCACCTCACGGCGCATCTTCACTTAAATTGTCTATATCTAACTTCCTCTAGGAGATTGTAACCGAAATCCCCTAGGTGTGGATAAAAAAGCGTAATATAGGTTCGCCAATATTGAAAGACTTCATCTTGACATCTTTTCAGAATCGGTGTTATACTATGTGATTAAGTGGAAAATATGGTCAAGGTCTAAATGATATCTTGTTACGGATAATCTATATAAATAAAAAACTTCGTATCATCAAGGGTCTTGAGTCTATGGCGAAGTTTCAATGAGGTCAAACTCAAGGTAAACGTGTAGGGACTTGTTACAGGCAGACTACAGACACACAGTCCTTTGTTTCTGTTTCTCCAAGTTGCTGATATCTTTTACTTCAAACATAAACTACCGGTATATACTGAGTAACAGACAGACGAGTGGACATGGTCAATCTATAGATTGCAACTGCTTCGAACAATCTGCCAAATAGCAATACGAGACCAATCTGCAATCAATACCGACTTAGGGATGTCTGCATATGAACCAAAACTTGCTAGAATCCGGATGTCCTTGCGTGTATAGTAAATATAATCTGAATGTATTCTGGTATTATATGCCATATTATGCCATTAATAAGCAAGTAATAATAAATCTCAACTTGTTTGTCTACTTTATTTGGTATCTAACCAAATCCAAGCTCTATCCAACGCATATATGTAAAAGACAAATGAATGTACAAAACCTTGACAAGATAGCACACATATACACCACACGTTACATTGTACAACCAAACACGTACACAAGAGCACATACAACTGAAACAACAAATAAAAGTGAAATAGTTTTACATTGATGTACAAATAACACCAATAATTATTCAGCCAACAACGTCACTCACCTAATCTCCTCGTCCTGATTGGCTGAGAGACCAAGTTTTTGTAGGAATGAGTCCGGTATGCTCGGTAATACAGGGTTGTCTTCCTTGTCGGCCTCGTCCCCACTAGAGTGATGACCATTTACGGTGGTGTTAATGACGTTATTTTCTGACCGTCCCCCGGAGCTAGCACCAGCTGCCTCCTGCGATTCCGTCAGGTCCGGCATTCTCATGTATTGCATCTGTTCTCTACGCTTCACAAGATTATCCTGAAATTGACGAAGTTGTAAAAATTTGTATGAATACACACTTGTACTACATATTGAGATAGAATGAACAGATTTACATGAATAAGGCAAATAAAGAGTGAATACTGTAGCTAGATATAGTTTCTAAAACAGCACAGATAAGCGCCCGTAAGTACTTTTTCCTAGACGTTAATGATTTGATCTTGACCTTTATAGCCTCTGACCTGATATATCGATAAGCTTCTCTACATTTTGTTACAAAAATGTTGTCTGCCATCATGATAATGTCCACACGGAGGTCAGATGAACATAACTATTCAGTTATAAAGACAAGTGTGCTCTGGTGTAATTAAGATAACATACGTGCCGCCTAGGTCAGTGTGCTACGTAAACACGTGAACGCAGCTGGGTATTGCGTCCAAGAAATTCTGCAGGAATACATTAATAAAGCCTACGCTCACGCAGCAAGATACGCCCGTTGGGATTTTTTTCACAACACCAAAATATCTAAGTCCCATAACTCCATAAGGACAAATTGGATGAACCTAGCTTAAAATCGAAAGGCGGCTTCCTCTTCAAAGTCTGATCAAAATGTACAAATATCATGAAAATCTGTTGACACATATTCAAGTTATTGCGTTCCGTGCACCTATATTTTGCCCTTAGCTTAAAATGTATGTGCATATAACCCCCCCCCCCCCCCCCATTACACATAATTTCTGTATTATGCGACCAAAAAATTAAAAACCCGTTACATATGTCAAAGAACATCCTTCCTACATGAAGTATACAAAATTTCAAATCATTTCGACCAGAAATAGATTTTTAAATAATTTTTAAATATTTTAGTATATTTTCACTGTATTTTAAAAATCTAAGTCCCATAACTCTGTAACGACATATCGAATAAACCTGAAAATCGAAAGGCGGCTTCCTCTCCACAGTCCAATCATAATGTATGAATATCATGAAAATCCGTTGACGCATATTCAAGTTATCGCGTTCCATGCGCCTATATTTTGCCCTTAGCTTAACATGTATGTGCATATAACCCACCCCCCTTCCTATTACACACAATATCTCGGTTATGCGACCAAAAAATTAAAAACCCGTTACATATGTCAAAAAACATCCTTTCTACTTGAAGTATACCAAATTTCAAAACATTTCGACCAGAAATAGATTTTTAAATAATTTTTAAATATTTTAGTATATTTTCACTGTATTTTAAAAATCTAAGTCCCATAAGTCTGTAACGACAAATCGGATGAACCTGAAAATCGAAAGGAGGCTTCCTCTCCACAGTCTGATCACTATGTATAAATTTCATAAAAATCCGATGACGCGTATTCAAGTTATTGCGTTCCATAGGCGGACGGACAGACGGACAGACGGACGGACGGACAGACGGACGGACTTCGCCATACCATAATACGTCCCGTCAAATGACGGGCGTATAAAAACTACTTCCACGTGATTCGGATTGTACATTGTAAATCTAGGTGGAAAAACTCGAGAAAATGCCTAGAGGTGACAGGGGCGGCACTAGTAGAGGAAGTGGTGTCCGTTGTGTGGCGGCGTATTGTGGTAACACATCCGTCAGTGGTGTCAATTTACATATGTTTCCAAAAAACTTAGTAACAAGAAAGGCATGGACCAGTTTCGTTAGGGCAAAAAGGAAAGATTGGAATGGACCAACTCAATACTCAGCTTTGTGTTCAGATCACTTCACCGACGACTGCTATCCTTTTAAGGTGTTGTTTGAATGGAAAAGTACGGGAAAACGTCCAAAATGTGCACAACTCAAAAAGGATGCAATTCCAGTTATTCATAAATCAGCGATCAAAATTAAAGAGAAAGGAATTGAACCTCAAATTAAAGAGAGTGTGCCTACATTAAGCACTCTGGAAACCCTGTTACAAAGTAAAGAATCTGTCCCTCAGAGTGTACCACCAAAGAAACTGAGAGGAGCATATAGGAAACGGGAGGCTATAAGGGTGAGTAATAATGACATCTTGGCCATAGGGGTGAGTAATAATGACATCTTGGCCAATCTTCCATTTTACATATAATCGTTAAGCTTTTGTAATGAGGAGTTATTTTCCAAACAGTGCATTATGCAATAAGGAAATGTATATGATCAAGAATGGTGAATAAAAGTGACCTGTCCTTGAATAATCAGGCGTGAAAACTAGATGTATACCTGCATGTTTCATGCGACTTTATCGTGTTTATTATGCATCAACATATATATATCTGCATGTTCTATAAAAAAAAAAACTAAATGGAATACAAGAGTATGAGCTATACATGTACTGATGCAACATGGTATTTTTACAGACAAAGCGGCCAAAAATTAAGCAAAAGGAGAAGGTACGTTATGGGCCAAAATCGGCCCTATCTGAGAAATGAAGCAAACTTTGAACAATGAAAATACAAGATTTACAGAATGTAAATCAGTTTAAATTTTGAGAATCGGGTATTCCGTTTTGATTTTATAGCAATTTGAAAACTCGTAGGTAAGCTTTCTGTTTCACTGACTTTGACGTCATATGACGTTATGATCACGTCGTGATATAACGCTGTCAGATAACAAATTGCTGTATTCTTACATTATTAATAATGATTGTTTTGCTCAAGTTTTTGCCATGAAACGATTTCATGAATCCTCGAAAATCTGCGATTGATAAAGTTTTGTACGTCGTCTTTTAGCTTCTGGGTTATTCTTGGAGACTGTCTCATTTTAATGCTATATGTAACTGATTCTAGAATTTAAGGAAATTACGATGTTTTTAAAAATCATATCCGTGCATATATTACATAGTCATTTAAATGAACGAAAAGACAGATATATTACCGCTTAAATTTGAGATTGGGGATGTAGTGAATATCAGAAAGTCAATGAGTCTGGGAGAGCGACTAGGGTCCCTGTCCAAGGGGTCCAGGGCGTTCCTGAAGGGGACGGAAAATTATCTTGCTGCGATTGACCGTTTTGCTTGATGAAGGCAGTATTGAAATAGCCATTTGAAATCTTTGTCATGGTTATTGGATTGTTATGAAAAGCTATCATTTATGATCGAGAATTATCTGATGGGCAAAGCAAGCCAGCTGTTTTTAGGGGTGGGGGGGGGGGTTTACACACCCTTTGCTGTAAGGGTATGTTGGCTTACTTAGTATAATTATCAGAAAAAAAAACGGAGTTTCTTTTAGAGCAATTTGATATGCAAACAACAAACAGTTACGTGGCAAGCGGCCGGGAGCGAGAAAATAATACATCATAACTCCAAAGTATAAGCCCTCCTGATGCGAATGTACCTTACTTATCGATTTTTTTTTTCTTTTTTTTTTTTTCTTTTTTTTTTTTTTTTTGGTTTTTGTTTTTGTTTTGTTTTTTTTTTTTGGTTTTTGTTTTTTGTTTTTTTGGTTGTGGCGCCCAAAAGGCCCATCTAAATACGTCAATAAGCAATAATTTAAAATAGCTTTAGTTTGTTTAATATATGTATATTTATATATCTAGCTGCAATGAATGAATTAGGAATATACGAATAAAACATAAAATGAAACAAATGAATAGAATAAATCTTGTGTATACAGTTATCACTGCCGTTGCAAGAAACTGTGATAGATGGCGCCACTGAAAGAATTCGAAAAAATAACGGTGAATAACAGGGGCTACAGTACACAGGGAGTACAATATAAATACGAGCCCCCCTTATAATACATAAACATTTTTTGTTTATGTATTATAAGTGGGGGGATTTATTTTGTACTCTGTGCACTGTAGCCCCTGTGAGTAAATTTCGATTTATTGATGTATTTACGAGAAGTCACAAGATTGTGTGAAAGATACTAAAAGACAGACGCAGACTATATTTTTCTTCTGGCTATACTGTTCAATTCCATTTACTGATTTAATAATTTTATATACATAATAACTAATGTATATCAGGGTGATGTACTTTCCAAAACAGTGTGTACTTGGTTTGGTTTTGTTTTGGTTTTCTTTCACCTAAACACCCAAAAATGCACATGGTTCACAAAATGAACAGTTTGTTATTGTTTTACATTTGTATCGAATCGCTGGCTTTTTTCACTTTGGCCAATAAACAGGGGCACTAGGAGTAATGAAACACGAATAGAGGACTTGTTTCGGAAAAAACCCCAATTCAACGTCTCGCTATCGCTCGCAATTTTTTGAATTTACATATCATCAATCAAGTACAATGATGTGAAAATTCAAGGTTTTAGTAATATGTGAAAATTAAAGAATTTAAGCTTTTTACTCGCTGTTTAGCCCGCCAGTCATCTGTTTTATTTATACATGTAAAGAAAAACAGAAATGACAGTCATTAATCAAGAACTTTATTGTCTGGTGTGTAAACCCTCCTCCCCCCCCCCCCTCTTTTTTTACTATTCAGAAAAATTCGGACTTACGGACCAATCCTGAAATAAAATCCTGGATCCGCCAATGATCTTGACCGTCCACAGAGATTTGTCGGGTTGATCATGCCAATAGAATGCGAGGCGAAGCAGAGCCTTCTATGGGCTTGATCTCCATGGGCGGTCAGTGACAAACCTAATTACTGCAACGCATAGTTTTTTTTTGGGGGGGGGGGAGGGGGGATGTTTTGTTTTGTTTGTTTGTTGCTGAAAATTTCTGTTTCGCGACTCCTTTTATGTACATGCGAATTTATTTAAACGGAAATAGCTGAAATTGCTGACGGTCTACAGAAATTTATTTTGATGGTGTGCACGTTGGGGATTGGTTCGAACAATCTGTTCCTCTCGATCAATCAGATTGCAAAAAAAAATCCCGAGATGGGATAAATATATTCGTAGAATTTTTGTTGCTAAATTATTTTTTTGTCTTTTTCTGGTATTATGCATTAGTTATGTCTCTCTCTCTCTCTCTCTAGTTTTGATTGCCTAAACTAGTATTGAATGCGTTATTTTTTATTTAAGAATTTTTATCTTGGGCACTATATATACATAGATTTTAGTTATCTTTTTTCTTCTCAGATTCATTTCTTACTCACTGAACCAACAGGCATATAGAAAAAAATTATATTTATAATACATAATGGAGTAGGTGTTCATATGTCGAATACAAAGTAGTAAATAGTAGTTTTATTGTAAACAATCACATCTAATGTTAGACTGAAGTACAACTATACTTAAATTCGGATCGGGGGGATGAAGGAACAGGGGATATAATTTCAATAAACTGACATATTTTTCTTAAAAAAAGTAAAATTGGAAGAATTCTTAAATACATGTACTATGAATCTAAATTCTGGTTAACTTGCTCGTTTTTTTTTTACTATCTTACTATTTTACTCCTAAAATTTAAGTTATTTTACCGGCGGAGATTTTATGCGACATGCTCGATGAACACCTTCCCACACTGTAACGTAGTAAAATAGTAAACTATTTCAATGTTCAGCCTTTTTTTGTTTGTTTGTTTGTTTTTACTACAAACGTTTATAAATCAAACCGAATTTCAAGAGAAAACCGATTCCTGATTTTTAAAATATGTCACGCCAGTGCATGCACCTGCGGTGTCATCAAATGACGTCATTATAATGACGTCATAACGCCGTGTCGACGTGGTCCATGCATTTTCCATATACATTCTACGCAAGACAAATCATTAATTTTCAACTAGAGCAAGAGCGACTGCTACTAATTTTTCACCTTTAATCGACAGATATGTAGGTTATTGATTCATTTTTCTACTTTTATTTTTAGCAGATCGTCTTGCTCTACATGAAATTCTCGAAAATATATGTGAATTTCTAGAGAAAAATCCGGATTTGTTAATCCTTCCTTGGTTTGATGAGCTATAATTTCGTAGGGGTGCATCAAAATGAACAGCGCTTTTTATGTATATATGTAATTGATCTTGTAGATAAATAAAATAAACAAAGTTGACCAATTTTTACGATTTGAATTTCTCAGGAAACAGTAGGGCCGATATGGGGTCTTATTGTACCTTCTCCTTTCTTAAAATTTGACCGATAGTACATGTAGATTAAACGTAATCTATAAACATGATAAGTATGATTTTTTTCCATATAAACTTTCCTCTATTCTCTATTCTAATTTAGTATGTGTATTCTGTAGATACTAAAAGCTTACGAGGACGATGAATCTGTGACAACTGAAGAACAAATGCCACAAGCTGAAAATACAGAGAATCAAGCAGCAAACAATACCGGGAGTCAACCTATTAGCAATACTCGTAACAATGCTGAGAGTCAAATGGTGAACAACACCTACGGTCAAGTGGAAGTCAATACCGGGAGTCAAAAGGTAAACAATGCCCAGAGTAAAGTGGAAGTCAATAACGGGAGTCAAAAGGTAAACAATACCCAGAGTAAAGTGGAAGTCAATACCGGGAGACAAAGGTAAACAATACCCAGAGTAAAGTGAAAGTCAGTACCGGGAGTAAAAAGGTAAACAATACCCAGAGTAAAGTGGAAGTCAAAACCAGGAGTAAAAATGTAGACAATACCCAGAGTAATGTGGACTTCAATACCGGGAGTCAATATGTAGACAATACCCAGAGTAAAGTGGAAGTCAATACCGGGAGTCAAAGGTAAACAAAACCCAGAGTAAAGTGGAGGTCAATACCGGGAGTCAAAAGGTAAACAATACCTAGAGTAATGTGGAAGTCAATACCGGAAGACAAAGGTAAACAATACCCAGAGTAAAGTGGAAGTCAATACCAAGAGTAAAGTGGAAGTCAATACCGGAAGTCAAAAGGTAAGCAATACCCAGAGTAAAGTGGAAGTCAATACCGGGAGTCAATATGTAGACAATACCAAGAGTAAAGTGGAAGTTAATACCAGGAGTCAAAAGGTAAACAATACCCAGAGTTAAGTGGAAGTCAATACCGGGAGTCAAAAGGTAAACAATACCCAGAGTAAAGTGGAAGTCAATACCAGGAGTCTAAAGGTAAACAATACCCAGAGTAAAGTGGAAGTCAATACCGGGAGTCATAAGGTAAACAATACCCAGAGTAAAGTGGAAGTCAATACCAGGAGTCAAAAGGTAAACAATACCCAGAGTAAAGTGGAAGTCAATACCGGGAGTCAAAAGGTAAACAATACCCAGAGTAAAGTGGAAGTCAATACCAGGAGTCAAAAGGTAAACAATACCCAGAGTAAAGTGGAAGTCAATACCGGGAGTCATAAGGTAAACAATACCAAGAGTCAAGTGGTAGACAATACCAAGAGTCAAGTGGTAGACAATACCAAGAGTCAAGTGGTAGACAATAATAGGGGTAAAGCTATCATATTCATAGATACTGAGGAAACAGCAAGTTTGGCATGGGATGACAATACAGTATAATTCCTCTCAAGATTTTGTCTGGCAAGTTGTAATTTACCTACTACATATAATAAATTAAGTAGCTAAAATATTTATTTTAAAGTTTTTGCATGATAAATAAATTATGAATGCTAAATACTATACTAATACACAATTTTTTCTGCTATACAAAGGTTACGCTGATCATTGGTAGCCAAGTGGAAACACGGGAGAATGTGAGGTCAAAATGTTGTCAAAGAGACTGTGTAGCAACTGTTAGTAGAGGTACGAGCACAAGGAAATTCATTTATGAATAGAAAGAGTAAATGTTATGCTATGTATAAAAGTCTATCACTAACCCCCTCCCATTCTACAAAAGATACATGTAGGCATAATTCAAAGGAATGAAATGGTTTGCTTTGACTCCCATAATTGTCTCAAATTATCTTGCAAATGTACAATATTATGTGAATTTTACATGTATTCATATTCCGTGCTTGATTTTGAAGCAGAATATACAATCATATTGTCTCCATTTTGATACTTTATGCTAAATCTCTGATTTATTTTTTAATGCAAGGTTGCCAGACTGACAGTACAGCTATAAGAAATGTGTACGTCCAGGTTAACATGAAAACAAAGATGGTATCATCAGCTACTTGTATGGAGATTTGGAATCCAGCGTTTTCTCTATCTACACACCAAAAAGACAAAATGGAAGGAGTGTAGTGTGTTGTCATCTCTATCTACACACCAAAAAGACAAAATGGAAGGAGTGTAGTGTGTTGTCATCTCTATCTACACACCAAAAAGACAAAATAGAAGGAGTGTAGTGTGTTGTCATCTCTATCTACACACCAAAAGGACAAAATGGAAGGAGTGTATTGTGTTGTCATCTCTATCTACACACCAAAAAGACAAAATGGAAGGAGTGTAGTATGTTGTCATCTCTATCTACACACCAAAAAGACAAAATGGAAGGAGTGTAGTGTGTTGTCATCTCTATCTACACACCAAAAGGACAAAATGGAAGGAGTGTATTGTGTTGTCATCTCTATCTACACACCAAAAAGACAAAATGGAAGGAGTGTAGTATGTTGTCATCTCTATCTACACACCAAAAGGACAAAATGGAAGGAGTGTAGTGTGTTGTCATCTCTATCTACACACCAAAAGGACAAAATGGAAGGAGTGTAGTGTGTTGTCATCTCTATCTACACACCAAAAGGACAAAATAGAAGGAGTGTAGTGTGTTGTCATCTCTATCTACACACCAAAAAGACAAAATGGAAGGAGTGTAGTGTGTTGTCATCTCTATCTACACACCAAAAAGACAAAATGGAAGGAGTGTAGTGTGTTGTCATCTCTATCTACACACCAAAAGGACAAAATAGAAGGAGTGTAGTGTGTTGTCATCTCTATCTACACACCAAAAAGACAAAATGGAAGGAGTGTAGTATGTTGTCATCTCTATCTACACACCAAAAGGACAAAATGGAAGGAGTGTAGTGTGTTGTCATCTCTATCTACACACCAAAAAGACAAAATGGAAGGAGTGTAGTGTGTTGTCATCTCTATCTACACACCAAAAGGACAAAATAGAAGGAGTGTAGTGTGTTGTCATCTCTATCTACACACCAAAAGACAAAATGGAAGGAGTGTAGTGTGTTGTCATCTCTATCTACACACCAAAAAGACAAAATGGAAGGAGTGTAGTGTGTTGTCATCTCTATCTACACACCAAAAAGACAAAATGGAAGGAGTGTAGTGTGTTGTCATCTCTATCTACACACCAAAAAGACAAAATGGAAGGAGTGTAGTATGTTGTCATCTCTATTTACACACCAAAAGGACAAAATGGAAGGAGTGTATTGTGTTGTCATCTCTATCTACACACCAAAAAGACAAAATGGAAGGAGTGTAGTATGTTGTCATCTCTATCTACACACCAAAAGGACAAAATGGAAGGAGTGTAGTGTGTTGTCATCTCTATCTACACACCAAAAAGACAAAATGGAAGGAGTGTAGTATGTTGTCATCTCTATCTACACACCAAAAGGACAAAATGGAAGGAGTGTAGTGTGTTGTCATCTCTATCTACACACCAAAAAGACAAAATGGAAGGAGTGTAGTGTGTTGTCATCTCTATCTACACACCAAAAAGACAAAATGGAAGGAGTGTAGTGTGTTGTCATCTCTATCTACTCACCAAAAGGACAAAATAGAAGGAGTGTAGTGTGTTGTCATCTCTATCTACACACCAAAAGGACAAAATAGAAGGAGTGTAGTGTGTTGTCATCTCTATCTACACACCAAAAGGACAAAATGGAAGGAGTGTATTGTGTTGTCATCTCTATCTACACACCAAAAAGACAAAATGGAAGGAGTGTAGTATGTTGTCATCTCTATCTACACACCAAAAAGACAAAATGGAAGGAGTGTAGTGTGTTGTCATCTCTATCTACACACCAAAAGGACAAAATGGAAGGAGTGTATTGTGTTGTCATCTCTATCTACACACCAAAAAGACAAAATGGAAGGAGTGTAGTATGTTGTCATCTCTATCTACACACCAAAAAGACAAAATGGAAGGAGTGTAGTGTGTTGTCATCTCTATCTACACACCAAAAAGACAAAATGGAAGGAGTGTAGTATGTTGTCATCTCTATCTACACACCAAAAGGACAAAATGGAAGGAGTGTATTGTGTTGTCATCTCTATCTACACACCAAAAAAGACAAAATGGAAGGAGTGTAGTATGTTGTCATCTCTATCTACACACCAAAAGGACAAAATGGAAGGAGTGTAGTGTGTTGTCATCTCTATCTACACACCAAAAAGACAAAATGGAAGGAGTGTAGTATGTTGTCATCTCTATCTACACACCAAAAGGACAAAATGGAAGGAGTGTAGTGTGTTGTCATCTCTATCTACACACCAAAAAGACAAAATGGAAGGAGTGTAGTGTGTTGTCATCTCTATCTACACACCAAAAAGACAAAATGGAAGGAGTGTAGTGTGTTGTCATCTCTATCTACTCACCAAAAGGACAAAATAGAAGGAGTGTAGTGTGTTGTCATCTCTATCTACACACCAAAAGACAAAATGGAAGGAGTGTAGTGTGTTGTCATCTCTATCTACACACCAAAAAGACAAAATAGAAGGAGTGTAGTTTGTTGTCATCTCTATCTACATACCAAAAGGACAAAATAGAAGGAGTGTAATGTGTTGTCATCTCTATCTAAACAACAAAAGGACAAAATGGAAGGAGTGTAGTATGTTGTCATCTCTATCTACATACCAAAAGGACAAAATAGAAGGAGTGTAGTGTGTTGTCATCTCTATCTACACACCAAAAAGACAAAATGGAAGGAGTGTAGTGTGTTGTCATCTCTATCTACACACCAAAAAGACAAAATGGAAGGAGTGTAGTGTGTTGTCATCTCTATCTACACACCAAAAAGACAAAATGGAAGGAGTGTAGTGTGTTGTCATCTCTATCTACACACCAAAAAGACAAAATAGAAGGAGTGTAGTTTGTTGTCATCTCTATCTACACACCAAAAAGACAAAATGGAAGGAGTGTAGTGTGTTGTCATCTCTATCTACACACCAAAAAGACAAAATGGAAGGAGTGTAGTATGTTGTCATCTCTATCTACACACCAAAAGGACAAAATAGAAGGAGTGTAGTGTGTTGTCATCTCTATCTACACACCAAAAAGACAAAATGGAAGGAGTGTAGTGTGTTGTCATCTCTATCTACACACCAAAAGGACAAAATAGAAGGAGTGTAGTTTGTCTTGCATGTAACTGTTCATTTTCTCCATATACATACATGAGAGCGGATATTTTCTCTCATCAACACAGTTTATCACACAAACACATTTCACCATTTTAAGATGTGTTTGACAGTCCACCTTGCAATCTTTAAAAGTTTTTGATTAAGTGATGTTTCATTGCTATCTGTCATTACTCAAGACATGCAATGAAAGGAAACCTATCTATTTAGTCCAGATCTGCCGATGTATACTTGTATATTAGCCAATCATGACTGGCTAAGACATTCTCAGAATGGATGCAAGTGATAATAGTGTCTAGCAAATAAACTATGAATTATCGTATTTCTTGTTGTTTAATAACTGCAATATCGTAAAACTGAAATGGTACCAATCTCTAATTTTCATAATATTACCTTTTAACGTAAATGTTTTGATGCAATACTGAATTCTCCCAAGTATGAATATTCATTACTAATCGTTCAATACTTTAAGTACATCACAAGTACATGTACAAAATACTTTCTTCAAAATCAAGTGCGTCTAGCGATTAACTTAAACGTTGTGAAAATGAAAAAAAATAAACAATTCGTATCATAAAAAAAAAAGAAACACAAAACACAGATCTTTTTAAACAAAATTTAAGATAGGTGATATATATGCGCCCTCGGATACAGGTTAAAAGGTTAAACATTATGGATGATTTTGCTCGTCAAAGTCAAACATCATTACATGTATGAAAACAACACAAAATGTCAGTCGTTGTTTTATAAGGGAGTTATTGACCATCATCATGATCATTACCAAGTCATGCTGAGAACCTGACCAAATCCTTCTTATAAGCATGTTCAGCAACTGAACTCCCTTCTTCCATGAAAAAGCGCCAAATGAAACCGGACTTACATGTGACTGTTATAAAATTGATCATTGTTATAAAATCTGTTTGAACTTTTTTTTTTATAAATCACATTCAGGATTACAATCTACTTTAATTCCACGTACAAGATGCTGGAAAATGGCAAACCCAGACAATGACAGTAATTCACTCCCTTAGCTTCAAAGACAAGTTACAATCCATAAACCATGCTTACCTTAAATTCCCTCTCCAAATTATTCCTCGTATCACTTTTTCATTATCCTTAATACAAACAAATTAACCTAACAAATGGAGTCTTGGCGAACAGAGATAATTCAGTGCAATATAGTCAATGTTAATTACATTACGTACAAATTATACTGGTACATATACATATATTTGTAATGTAGCCAAATATCTGCGCAGATGTAAATCCTCACGATAGGGGCATACTCCCCTAAAACGTCCCTTGGCTATCTCTGTTGTGCAAGCCCCAGCAACCTCATGTAAAACATTTTTTCCATCAAGATATCCCTAATAATTTACATTTTGAAAATACTGACAGATTTTCTTCATACTGATAGTTGATTTAAATCGTGACCTTAAGGACATGTTCATCCACCACTCCGCAGTAAGCTTCTTAAGTCAGAAATCAACAACATCCCAAAAGAGGAAAAAACAAAAATAAACAATCTGTAAGTAGGATCATTCTTACCAATCAGTACGATATAATCCTAAGTCATAACAACAATGATATTGTCTGTATAAACCTGTAATATTGGCAGACACAGTCAGAGCACAGAATTCCACGTAATTGGTGGTCACAATAAACCAGAGTGGAAACACAAGGGACTTGGAACAAGAGACTTTTAAACCATTGTTTATTTATCGTTAATTTAACGTACACCGCATTAAGTTTTATATAATGTGAAACAACAAGTCGCCTCGGTCATCGTATTGGATCGGGGAATCAGGTTTTACAAGTATACAACGAGTCAGGAATTTATATTAAACTGTTGTGGAAATTTATTGACCTTGGTACATGAATACTTCGTGCAATGGATAATGCATGTAGCATTTGCATGTGAAATTGAATTAAAACACTTAAGCCATTAAATATTGGGTGCAAATAAACGGTAACCAAATATGAAAATCCCTCCTCTTCCTGATATCTGCACTTATCTTGAATAATGAAGAAATTTATTTGTCAATTCATTCAAAGATCATATTTCAGTTTACCAAGTTTGAAGTTCGATTGTCAGCAGAGAGAAGCAATTTCCGAAATACCGACGGACAGATGTACATCTGTGAGAATTTCATGTGTTCCCGCCCTTCCTCCCCTTCCCCCTCCGGTAAGTTCTAAGTATCTCGAAGAAAGATACAAATGTAAGTCGTTGACGATCATGCGTGTAGCTCAAATCAATGAGACTAACTAATATTTGAGGTAAACGTAAGTTTGACATATTGGTCAAACATTAATTCTCTTTTTCCTGGCAACTAAATTCGAGTATTTTATAGACAGAAAAATAAATCTATTTGTATATAATCCACATAAGCTAGTATGTTCGAGTACTTTTTCGACATTTTTACCAAGCTTTTAAACGTTCACACCCACAATATGACTGTGTTAAAGTGACATAATATTAAGGAGGGACCGGTCTTACTACTATAAAATGTATCAAGCAAAGGATTCTCAGGCACCTGTAGGTACTTTTTTTTACATGCATGAACCAGTGCATGAGACATCCCAGAATCTTGACTTTCCACATCGGTCCCATTCTGATAATGGAACGGATAAAATCGCCAATATTCGAAAATAATTTAATTGTTAAATTAAATATAATTTCTTCGGTACGAACGAAGCACAGAAAACAACTGAAAAAAGCAAAGTCCCCTACCGGCAGCAAAAGTTGTTTCAGCCTTTCGAGTCCAACAAGACCAAATTCGATCTTATTCTGTCATTATCCAAGACAAAGCTATGTACCAAATTTCATCTCATTGTGAATGATTGTCTATTCCACTGCAAAACAACACGGAAATTTTAAAACATCAGATTTTTTTAAGTAATCAAGGGACAGAATTCCTGCAAACATGACCAAACTAGAATTCGAAAATACCCCGAGTGACCCTACATATTTCTGAAGTTTTTAGAAATCCAAAACCCAGAATACGATTGCCTTAACAACACGTGCATTCGTGAAGTATTGTTGACCAGTTGACTGGACACATATCCACTTCTTATAGGGTGATCACCTCACCGACTGTAAATGGCTTATTCCGCATCATTTTACCCATCTGTCTCGTATGTATTAGACGTGTAGACTTGCAGGGAATTCTTTTTGGGGGTTATTCTCATTTTTGTTCAGACAAAATCAATCTATTGAATACCGTTACGAGGACAGGTGCAAATCAATAAATATGTCCATTATCTTAAAAGTGCTTGTTACTAAAACACATGGAAAAAACCCACAATTTAAAGGAAATATAAATTTTGTTGAAGTACGTGTCATGATACACATATTAGTAATAAAGTTCCTACCTTTTTTTCAATTTCCCTTTCTTTGACAGTTAAGTTTGATTTAGATTTATTCGTCTACAGTGTAATGATAATAAACTTCTATAAGCACATGTATCTTACCCCAAGTAGATGTCTAGCGAGTATAGTATAGCAAAGACAGAACTACTGTTATAAGTCGTTTACAATCTTTTATAAAAAGTCACTTGACCAACGCAAACTGACCAATCAATTTAATACATTAAATCAATGTAACGTGTACACCTGCGGGAAATCAATTTGGTCATTACCAGAGCGTAATGCTTCTACTACCTTCTCGTAATCTATTGTCCATTTCCAAACAAACTACTGAACCCCAAAAACATTATCTACCGGTCTATATATTGTTAACATCTGAAAATTCTGGTTGATCTATTTTCATTTCATGAATGGTGGAAGGCTTGATCTCATCAAAACTTAATATAAACTTGCCACCAAAGTTCGAAAGTACGTACTTTATGCAAGAGAAATTCCAGCAAGATTACCGTTACTCTGATCAATCATCTCTATATACATTGTGTGATATCTTTTTTGACATTTTCAGAAGAAAGATAATGTGGAGTACAAATACCAAACCTTAGAAATAAAGGAGAAACATTTGTTACGCGCCCTTTTACTGTGTGAATTGTTGTCCTTACTTTATCATTTCCAGATTCCTCGACTTAAAGATGAGAGCATCCTTTAATTGTGACGTCTTGCCAAGCAGAGTTACTAATAGGCAATAAAGAAGTGCCAAAAACTTCACACAACTTGATTAACTCAAATTCCTTATTATATCTTTTCATGTAACACCATTGAAACGTAAATCAATTTGATTTAAAACCTTTTTTTCAATAATCAGAACAATAATTGAAATACCTGAAGATATTTACGAGGTCTGAATTCCACAGAGTTCTTTACCACTTAAACTGCTTTCTATTGGGGGGGGGGGGACTTATTGTTTACGACAGATAACTCTATGTAAGACTCATATTATGCCTTACTTTAGCATAAAAATTCCAATATTAAGGATAACAATGGTTACTGTTGGGAAATGAAAACAAAACTTATCAACATTAAGCTACTCTATCATTATTTACAAATATATTTTACAGCTTATACATAAAACTGGTCAGATTTTTATGTGAAGGAAGGCGAGCACACCTGCCTCTACTTTACAATCCTGGTTTTATGTATACCAGAGTAGTAGAGATATTTCTTTGTCATAACTAAGTGAGCATGCACAGAACATGTTATGATCATTTCTGTTTGACATCCCCTCTATGTGATATCATCATGGACGTCAGGAACAATCAGGTTATATACGGCATGACAACTTATGTTACTGTGATTCGGAATATGTACTACCGATATATATATAGTGATTACAGATAGTGATTTCGACTGACAGATAAGCTGAGATAACAGATTATGACTTAAACTCATTCATTTTCCTATTTCATACTTACTGTGACTTCCTTTTGTACGGCAAATATATTATCCCGACAAAAGATGGGTTAAGTGATGTCGAACTTCCGATATTGTTAATGTTTCAACCATACTCGATATTAACAAAAAACGCAAGGCTAATATACTCTGGACTAACAGACTTCGGTAATAACGTGCAAGAAGTATCTGAACTTATGTTGAGCTAGAAATCAGAGATTTGGTTCATTGGGAGTACAAGCCTGTTCCCCCTGCCATCAACAACAATACCTACAAACTATACACTTGTATGTTAATCAGCCGTTTACTGTAATCTCTGTTTGCCAGTTAATAAGACATGCATCCTCCCGCAAGTTTACATGATCAAACACAAACCGCCTATACAGCCCAGATATCCCGCCAAAACAAGAAACATTCTCTCATCTCCTTGTTTGCAACAATAGTCATTTCCCTCGACAAAAAGGATCAGTTTTACGTGATGTGGTTTCTGTTAAAATCGAGTCAAAGCACTGATATAAGAACATGAAAACAGAATCTATCACACTGAATTCAAACAGCGCAACACCTGCAAAATCAATTTTCTTTCAATATTTCGATCATTATAACATTGCATCTTCTTGTCACATTAAATCATCTGATCTCACTGAAATCCTTTCCAAAATGATTTTTTTTATTTATTTATTCCCTGAAATCCTTTCCAAAGTGATTTTCTTTACTTAATTGATTTCGATATTACAGTCCAAGGTATGGGTGAATAGACTGCACATGTAGGTTAATTTGACTCCGGAAAACCAGCGATACGAGAGGAAACGGACAGAAATACGGAACTGTGAATATAAGCGCGGCTTCCGTTGGAATCATATAGTGCAATAGTGTAGTTTTCGAATGTAAGAAATCATAGCAGCAACACAAAGGTTTATTACAGAAATTTGAGAAAACAATAAAAATATTTAATACGGTGTTTAACACTGATTAAATATGGGTGGTAGGATTAACACTCACCTGTCTAATCCTGTTGAGAGGAGTGGTCACGTGATTTAGTGACATACTGTCCACACCTTTCCCGATATCTCCGTCAAAGTGTACGTTCGAAAAATCTGTGTTCTCAGCACTATTGTCGTTAAGGCTCTAAGAAATAGAAATACATCTTAAAATATACCTGGAACCGAGCGGTACATGTATATTCTATAATGAACGTGGCTGCTACAACCTTTGAAGCCGTCAATCCTTTTGCTTTCGCTACTTGTCGACAAGAAGGAAGTTTTTCTATGTTTATCTTGAAGTCTCACACATACTGATGCTTACAGATAGCTTATATTAACTTTGATCTGGTATATCTGCTTTGCTGATACTACTGCTGGTATTTGTTTTATTAACATGTTATTAGAGGAACATCAGATAATTGTTCTGTTATTGAATCATTTGTCTAGGCAAATCAGATCAAGACAACTTATTGGAATACAGATCTATAAAAGTTTCTGCAATTGCTGTTCCTATAAGAGTTATTACTAATAGTCAGGGGATCAAACGGAACAGTTCCCCAACAAGAAGAAACTGACCGGGTGGTACCGTAGGGGCAGAGCATTATGAACTCCATGCAGTTCTGTCAAAATGACCCCTCCCCCCAATTGTTCAAGAACTGGTATATCACCTGTCGCATGTTTAGACTCCAAAGGAGCTGTTAAGATAAGGGCCGGATTTAGCCCTGAATCACTCGATTATTTCTCGAGCGCTGTCCTTCCAATTTAGATAAAAGTTGGTAAGGATAAAAATATAAAGTATTATAAGATTCCTAGTAGGTATTTTATGTAAATAAATTTGGTGAAAGATGTTATAATTACGGGTTGAAGAGGTAGGAGTACAGATGACGGAAAACGTTGAATATCGATCGAACATGCACAAAAAATGCATTATTTTAAACATTTTTACGTTTATTATGCTTCTGTTACCTTTTCATGTCAAAATTGGATAAGCAAAATTAACTTTGAGGTTATTGTATCAATATAATCGGCAAACTCTGCAATCCGGAAACTGAAAAACGGTTTTATTTCGTTCTTCTCAGCCATTTATGTAGCTTTCTAGCGCGAAATACACACGGTGTAGAAATAGCCAACTTTCTCGTTTATTTCCTTCCAAACGGTTAAATATTTGATCGGAACACACTCTGAATAGATTGTTCCGTAACATACAAAGATAAAGACGACAATATAACGTACTTTAACGCTCTAGAGGCAAATTTGAAAATAGTCATCCATCCCCCTTTTTTTCTTTTTTCGCCTGTGGGACATTGTTCCCCCCCCCCTCCCCCGTCGCTTCAGAACCCCACTTGGCCAGAAAATGTATTTTATTGATATACACCTTTGGTGAAAGTGGCATTGTAAAGCCAGGGGGGACGATGTTGTATAAAACTTTTCCGTTTTCCATTGATTTCTGTGTAAAAAAAACGCTTCTTTGGACCCAAATATCGGTCTTATTTTGCATAAATTATCCCATCTGAAAGCAGGTTCATATGCGAACCAAATTACTTGAAATTTCTACCGAAAAAGATCCTCAATTTTTGCATTTTGAAATTTCGACTTTTCGGGGCAGATTCTACGCCTTATCTTAACAGCTCCTATGTGATCTTGACCTTCCGATTGACCTTGACCCCATTGGATGTTGAGTCTCATCATGCCTGACCCTCCCTTGCATTCCCTACAAATTTGATGGAAGTCAAATGCATTATATCATTCGATAAAATTAGAGCCATTCATGTGAAAGTGCGACTACCAGACAGACAGACGGACGCCGGACAAAGTGATCGCTCTATGTCGTTTTTACGTTGCAGGCGACATAAAAATGTGGTCAGTCCTATTTCAAAGATCAATTTCATAACTGTCATCCAAATCCATGTAAGAAGTAAAACACGATAACACAGTTTTCATACCAAGTGCAAATATCTAGATTAAATTTCACAGGGAACGTAGTAGAGAGACAGAGTAAAAGAACAGTACAATATAGAAAGATTACTAAGAATGTCCATCACAATACGAGGTACGTCAATTAATTTAGTCATCAGGGTTAAACCAGGGAGTAGGTCAAATTCCAAGGTCATGGCCACATGATATGATCAAGTTTTTTTGCAGACAGACAGACAGACGCAGACTTCTACCCCAAACATTTTAAGCCTTCGTACACAAAAATCAATGAAGTAAAAGAAGTTCCTCTTAACTCGGTTCAACTCATGTGAATCCTTAACATAAATACTATAAATATCAATACCAGACATTATAACGAGAGACAACATATCGAAGAAATATGCTTTCTTACCAGTTTTTGCATCTGACAGACTAATGTTGAAGAGCCGTCAAATAACGTGACATCTTTATCAGAAGGGTGGTCTCCCCTTTCATCGATCGTGGTAGATTTGTAACTCCCGTTGAAAGAATTAATTCCAGGTAAATTGGGATCTGAGAAAGAGGAAATCATTTTCAAAATATTTGATACGATATGAAAGGTTGTCTCAACTTCATCAATGATGTGTTATAGTAGATTATGACAAGAGTTGCTATATAGAAAACAGAGCTAGCCAAGTTTGACGTTTAGGTTTTATAGGACTTCCTGGTTGACAATATTTCGGTGCTAAACGTGTGGTGAAACCAAAGTAAATCTATGAAGCGAGGAGAATAAGCCTTTTAAAGTTAAAAAAAATTAGACAGTAAAGATCACAAGGTAAAACAAAAAGTAGAAAACATGAAAGATCTAGTCAAAAGTGAAATACATGTATGATGTAAAATATGTCAAGGTCGTTGTTTTAAAATGTGAAAAATTCGGCAAACATCGTTCATGTACAAGGTCAAATACTCAGCATGGTTTTTTTTTTTTTAATTTTGGGGAAGGTGCCTGTGTCTGTCCTATTTGGGAAAATTTGCGACATTTAGCTGGAATTGGGAATTTTCTTAATACAAATTCTCACCACAGTATAACCCTAGAGTATGCTTGAACTAAAAAAGGGATGAATGAAAAACTTGAAGATGCACTTAGAAATAGGACATTTTGTACTGACTTCCAGATTTTGAATCTCATTTTCTCAGGGGATTTTTTCATAATTCCTCTTTGAGAATTTAAGAGTGATTTTTTGGGAAAAATAGAGGAAATTTGGCATTGGGAAGGGGCCAAAATTCGGCCCCAAAACAAGGGGAAAAAACCTGAACACTGTAATAGTTTCTGAAAAACGAAGATTTCTGTACATTCAATCCAGGAATAATACTTTTCTATAAAATAGAAAGGGAGGGTGAAGTTTTCACGTCAATGAAATTTGAACCAGACTCTTACATTGTTATCCATCATCCATGACAAAGTAGCGCCATCTAACCACATGAAACAACACATGTAAATCGTCTTATCCCATTTATTGCCTATCATAATCTTGAAGATACTAATCTACTATACATCCCTCTTTATTTCGAACGTGAACAATATTTCGTAAAAATAAAGCCTGTGTTTGTGAAACACGAATGCCCCCGGTGGCATCTTTGTTAGTATGAACACTAATTTCTGTTAAGTACATGTATGTGAGGTCACTGGGTTAAAAGGTCAAAGGTCAAAGGTCAAGGTCACGAGGTCAAAAATTTTGGTATCAATGGAAAGGTCTTGTCACAAGGAATACACATGTGAAATATGAAAGCCCTATCACTTCCCATTCAAAAGTTATGCCGAATGTTAAAGTTTTTGAAAAGTAGGTCAAAGTCCAAGGTCAAGGTCACAAGGTCAAAAATTTCGGTTTCCATGGAAAGGTCTTGTCACAAGGAATACACATGTGAAATATCAAAGCCCTATCACTTTCCATTCAAAAGTTATGGTCAAGGTTAAAGTTTTTAATAAGTAGGTCAAAGGTCAAGGTCAAGGTCACGAGGTTAAAAATTTTGGTATCAATGGAAAGGACTTGTCACAAGGAATACACATGTGAAATATGAAAGCCCTATCACTTCCCATCCAAAAGTTATGTCCAATGTTAAAGTTTTTGAAAAGTAGGTCAAAGGTCAAGGTCAAGGTCACGAGGTCAAAAATTTTGGTATCAATGGAAAGGTCTTGTCACAAGGAATACACATGTAAAATATGAAAGCCCTATCACTTCCCATTCAAAAGTTATGTCTAATGTTAAAGTTTTTGAAAAGTAGGTCAAAGGTCAAGGTCAAGGTCACGAGGTCAAAAATTTTGGTATCAATGGAAAGGTCTTGTCACAAGGAATACACATGTAAAATATGAAAGCCCTATCACTTCCCATTCAAAAGTTATGTCCAATGTTAAAGTTTTTGAAAAGTAGGTCAAAGGTCAAGGTCAAGGTCACGAGGTCAAAAATTTTGGTATCAATGGAAAGGTCTTGTCACAAGGAATACACATGTGAAATATGAAAGCCCTATCACTTACCATTCAAAAGTTATGCCCAATGTTAAAGTTTTTGAAAAGTAGGTCAAAGTCCAAGGTCAAGGTCACAAGGTCAAAAATTTCGGTTTCCATGGAAAGGTCTTGTCACAGGGAATACACATGTGAAATATCAAAGCCCTATCACTTTCCATTCAAAAGTTATGGTCAAGGTTAAAGTTTTTAATAAGTAGGTCAAAGGTCAAGGTCAAGGTCACGAGGTCAAAAATTTTGGTATCAATGGAAAGGACTTGTCACAAGGAATACACATGTGAAATATGAAAGCCCTATCACTTCCCATCCAAAAGTTATGTCCAATAATAAAGTTTTTGAAAAGTAGGTCAAAGGTCAAGGTCAAGGTCACGAGGTCAAAAATTTTGGTATCAATGGAAAGGTCTTGTCACAAGGAATACACATGTAAAATATGAAAGCCCTATCACTTCCCATTCAAAAGTTATGTCTAATGTTAAAGTTTTTGAAAAGTAGGTCAAAGGTCAAGGTCAAGGTCACGAGGTCAAAAATTTTGGTATCAATGGAAAGGTCTTGTCACAAGGAATACACATGTGAAATATGAAAGCCCTATCACTTCCCATTCAAAAGTTATGCCCAATGTTAAAGTTTTTGAAAAGTAGGTCAAAGGTCAAGGTCAAGGTCACGAGGTCAAAAATTTTGAAATCAATGGAAAGGTCTTATCACAAGGAATACACATGTGAAATATGAAAGCCCTATCACTTCCCATCCAAAAGTTATGCCCAATGTTAAAGTTTTTGAAAAGTAGGTCAAAGGTCAAGGTCAAGGTCATGAGGTGAATAATTTTGGTATCAATGGAAAGGTCTTGTCACAAGGAATACACATGTGAAATATGAAAGCCCTATCACTTCCCATTCAAAAGTTATGTCCAATGTTAAAGTTTTTCGGACAAACAGACAGACAAACAGACAAACAGACAAACAGATAAACAGACAAACAGACAAACAGACGGACAGGCCAAAAACTATATGCCCCCGAATCTTTGATTCCGGGGGCATAAAAATATAATTTGTATTACTTAAATTATGTTCTAAAGTATCAAAGTAAGTGACCACTAGCTTTCCCTACTATGAAGGCATCATAGTCGCACTGAAGGAAATGGATTCACATATATTAAGCTAATAGCTTTTTTGCAGATCCTTATTTATATTGTATTGTATATTATGTTACACATACTTATTTTGAATAAATAAATCTTAAACTAAGGGATCATACAGCCGTGGTGTAATTTTCACACAATTTCATGCTTCAGTATCATCCTATTTTAAGGCAAAACTTTTTGACATAATTATACATTTAAATATAGAAATAGACAATCTGTACAAAAAGTTTCCTCTCTGTGGTCCAAGTATGACTTGATTTATTGTGTGGAATGTGGGACTTCATATTCTATGTTAATTCATATAGCGTCATTTCCAAACTGTGGTCAGAAACACGGACAGACAAAGAATATGATGCGTATGTAAATCATTGGTTTAAAAGTGATAACTGTACAATGAAAGCGGAAGTAAGCGCATAACCCTCGCAATTTTTTGGTGTAACCAAAGATATTACAATGATTCCTTAAGGTATCCATTGTACAAATAAATATCAAGTGTATCATATAGTTGGAATCATGGCATATTTTTACCTAAATATACCTAGTACAACATAAATAATGGTTTCTATCATCAAAGGTCAGCATGCCGACCGTCACTCAAGCCACGGAAACTATCGAGACACTGCCGAAGATAACCGAGATAATTTTAACACTGTTTAAATGGACGAGACGTCCGCGAGATCTTCATTTGTACATTGGATACGTTAAATGACCTTCCATTCAAATTATCGAACCTATTCTTTCAATCGTCTTAGAGAACAGTGAATATATGATAGAAGTATAAGCAAGAGATAAGAGATATCAGTATCTGACAAGGTGATAGGTTCTACATACTGTGATCCTGGGAGGTACCCACAGTTTCTAGATAACCTTAGAATGTTATGTTGTTAACGTACAAGTGTACCCCAATTCTAATGCACTCTATTGCATTATGCACTGTTCCAATAAATAAAATCATAAATCTTTATTTCCGTGAGTGTAAGGAACGGAGGAAATTTAGACATATCACTGCAAACCCCTCCTACATTGTATCTTCTAAGCGCCAGTTCATATCTTTTGACGTGAAAAGAAAAAAAAATGAAAATATTTATGACACTCATATACATGTATCTTAATTTAGTTAAATACAGATTATGAATCATTGTTTGTTTTACTTTCACCCGAGTTTTTCTCCTATGAAGTTAGTAAACCCAGCCCAAATTTTTCGTAAGTAAGCAAATCACAGATTGAAGATGCAATTGGAGAGATTTATTATCTTATGGAAGTATATTCTGTCGAAACTTGTAAAGTCCCACAGTATTTCTGAATTTTCAAATGTTCAAAAACTTGTATATTTCTTATTAACAAAACGTGTTTTTTCTAATATACCGATGTCTATGAAAGATCTAGATATATTACGACAAACACTGTAAAGTTTTACAAAAAAGAATATAAATATGCTTAGGAATTCAAACAATTTTGTCAAAAGAAAGGGTTTTTTTTTTTTATCGAATATCAAAGCGAGATACGGAAGTCATAGGATTCATTCTAATTTAAAGAAAGTATATGACGTTTTTCATTTCATTTCAAACGTCGAGATCATTGGGTCATCCACAATGTCTATCCCCCCCCCCCCCCCCCCCCCCCCATCTGAAGTGAAAAGTGGACATGTAACCATGGTGGAACATCCTGGTCTATTTCGGACAATATCAGATGCTCAAAGAATGATTTATGGATATAAATGTTACTCACCTTGTGATGTTGACCAAGGGCGATCTAACTGTCGGACGTCTACACCGGGATCCTGTCAAATATCAAAACATTTGTTAATTAAAATGCCACAAATTATAAATTTGACTTTTGTGTCCCCGTAACAAAAATCACCTGATCCTTGATCAGTCTCTACTCCCTCGCTAGATTCCGAAATTAATACCAGTATAATCTATTTGCTAGCACTGCAGCTCAAGACAGTGAATTATCAGCATCTTATTCCTTGATATATAAACATTTACCTGAGATAATACAGCTTGCAGAGAGTCTGTATGTCATGTATATATAAATCCTCAATATGACTGCACTATATGTACCAGGCATATGTTATACACAACGATAAATCATACATTGATTCCTAAATGAAATGCACTTGTTTACCAAACCAGAAAGTTAAGAGCCAATGTATCTTTTATTTAATAAATAATTAGAGAGAGAGAGAGAGAGAGAGAGAGAGAGAGAGAGAGAGAGAGAGAGAGAGAGAGAGAGAGAGACTTGAAACATGACCTTGACCCACGTATGCAGGTCATGCATATTTCTACAGAGTTTCGTGAAGATTAAAATATTACCTATATGTGATAAAGAGGATGTTAGCGGCTATCGGACAGGTAAACGGACGACTGACAAAGGACATGCCCATGATTGGTCCCTCTAGTCCGTAATACCGTATACGGACAGACAAACGGAAGTCTGACAAAGGACATGCCAAAGATAGGTCCCTCTACTCCATAATACGGTATACAGAGACGGACAAAAGGACGTCTGACAAAGGACATGCCAAAGATTGGTCCCTCTGTTCCATAATACCGTATGCAGAATATACAAACGGACGTCTGACAATGGGCATGCCAAAGATAGGCCCCTCTAGTCGATAATTCAGTATGCAGAACAAACAAACGGACGCCTGTCAAAGGACATACCAACGGTAGGTCCCTCTACTCCATAACATCGTACATGTATACAGGACAAACAAACGGACGTCTGACAAAGGACATGCCCCCAAAGATAGGTCCCTCTGGTCCGTAATACCGTATGTAGAACAGACCAATGGACGTCTGACAAAGGACATGCCCTAGATTGGAACCTCTACTCCATAACACCGTATACAGAGACAGACAAACGGACGACTGACCAAGGACATGCCAAAGATAGGTCCCTCTGGTCCGTAATACCGTATACAGAACACACAAACGGACGTCTGACAAAGGACATGCCCTAGATTGGAACCTCTACTCCATAACACCGTATACAGAGACAGACAAACGGACGACTGACCAAGAACATGCCAAAGATAGTCCCTCTGGTCCGTAATACCGTATGCAGAACAGACAAACGGACGTCTGACAAAGGACATGCCCTAGATTGGAACCTCTACTCCATAACACCGTATACAGAGACAGACAACCAGACGACTGACCAAGGAAGGACATGCCAAAGTTAGGTCCCTCCTGTCCGTAATACCGTATGTAGAACAGACCAATGGACGTCTGACAGATTGGTTCCTCTGTTCCATAATACCATTTACAGAGACAGACAACCAGACGACTGACCAAGAACATGCCAAATATAGGTCCCTCTAGTCCGTAATACCGTATACAGAGTCAGACAAAAGGACGTCTGACAAAGGACATGCCAAAGATAGGTCCCTCTAATCCATAATACCGTATACAGAGACAGACAAACTGACATTTGAAAAGGGACGTGCTCCATAAAGGCCCCTCTAGTCCGAAATACCGAATACAGAGGCAACCTCATAGCCATTTAGCTACGGTTTGTGACTACCTTATACGCATCGGTAGGGACCCAAGAGCTACGTATACTAAACAATTGACAATCAAAGATCTAATAAGAATTAATAATTCTCTATTATAGATATCACCAATAAATCAAAGTCAAACACAAAACCCCAATTCAGAATTCAAAAGTCACAAGGCTTACAAATTCTTGAAGAATGTAAAATAGAAATTTCCTTAAAAATTCTTTGCAAAAGCACACAGTTCGAATGCTTCTCTCTGAGAATGTTATAACTCCAATATATTGCAAAAGAAATCTGCTCTTCCAAGTTTCAACAAGGTCAGACAAAGCTCGCTGGGGCATTTATGTACTAAGATAGTTTTATCAACAGACAAACAATGTATTTAACTCGACTGCTTAAAGTATTTTGCGACAACCAATATCAGCTGATTTAAAGACGTTCTTCGATGATTATTATTAAAAAAGAAACAATCCATCTTGGTAATTTCGGAAAATACTAGTGTGTCGAGGTAGTGTGATTTTAGAACGTGGTTCAACATTCAAAATAAGCGATGCCTATTTCATTTCTATAAATCATATATGTCTGAAAAAGTAAATTTGAAATGATACAAGCATTCACAGATTAACGTAAATCATTACTGAACAATGAATATCCCCCCCCCCTCATATTATCTTCTTATGCAGTGCACCTCTATATATGTCTTTGGGAAAGATCGAATTCCCCTGAATAGAGAGCTGCAAATTTTATGATATCTAGATAATTAGCTGACTAATTGATGGTTAAAATACGGTTATTGTAAAATTCTTCGTTTACGAGATATAAGAGATATAGATCTCTTATCTCATCCGGTATTTACATGAAATGCAGTACACATCTACAAACTTATGTCTCTGGAAAAGATCGAAGTCCCCTGAATTAGAGAGCTGAAAATTCCAGGATATCTAGATAATTATCTGACTAATTGATGGTTAAAATATAGCTGTGGTAAAAAATTTTCTTTACGAGATATAAGTCCCATATTTCACCCGGTATTTACATGAAAAACAGTGTACCTCTACATATTAATGTCTTTGGGAAACATCCAAGTCGTAAACGAAGAATTTTACCATAACCATATTTTAACCATCAATTGGTCAGCGAAGAACGAACTCTTATTTTACTGTTCAGTATATAAATTACATTTTCTCTATAAATTTATCGAATTATTTAATATGAATAATTGGCGGATACCAACTAGACAACGCTCATTTTTTAATGTTGAACCTTGTTCTGGAACGCGTTCCAACATTTGAATGTTGAATGTTGAACCGTGTTCCAAAATCACACTATATAGAGAAGCTTTATATACAATTCGTGACCTACCTTACTTAGGAGATCACACGGCCATCCCAATACTACAGTAAATACATTTCAATGGGATGTTCTAACCTTAAATAGAATTCATAAAACTCCACCCAAAATAAACCCATCAAAACAACCTCGCGCAAAGACATTTAGCTTTATATGTGCATTAAGCTAAAACTGTTTCTACTTTATTAAAATAGTAGCCATATATTTAATCTTCAACAGTGATCCTTTTGTAAATTTTTGCTTGAGACGTACGATATGAAAAAGTAATTTACTTCTGCGTGTTGTTTTGAAGAGCGCGTACCAGCTTAAGTTTGATAAACTACATCATGTAGACTCGTGTCTCTGTGCCCAGGATTTTGACTGTAAGGTGACAACAGGACATCTAGACTCTGTTCCGAGCAAACACCCACAACTATTTACTTGATGACGCTAAAACGGTAAATCACGTATCCCGCCCTCGCCGACTGATATAAAATATACACTTCACAAAGTTTACATATGACGTAATTTTCGTTTGCCGAGATTCAAAGTTCACGTGAAAATTTTGGCAAATCCTGCGAAAACGATTATATGCATTCGAAATAAGCATTTTACGCCTGTTACTTGATTGCAGCAATATTTTCTTCGGAGAAAAAAAAGAAGAAAAAATGTCCTTACCTGATTGTTTGGATTGTTAATACAGCATCCATATACATCAGAGATTGGTGACCAATTCTGTCTGTAATTGACACAAAACCAATATCTATTAAATGAAATGTTAACTGACAAATGTGAAATGGTAACATCGAAAGCTGCTCTCAAATCATGTCAAATGCCATTATAAATAATGAAATGTCGATTCCATAAGATGTTCAATAAATTGCACTGGACAAGCTTTTACACAAATAATATAATATGAGAAATTCAATTACTTTTTCTACCACACTCGCCAAACATAACGTCGACACAAAGGCAGGAAACACAGAAATTTTATAATCAGACATTATGATTGATAAAGTCCCCACCACATGTTCATTTTGGCTGATTATGCATGATGAACACTCAATATGTATCACTTCACAGTAGATATATGGAGTGGGTAGCCTTCGGCGGCCGATTAAAACGATCTGCTAATGCCAGTTAAATTGTAAATCAGTCATTAGACATGTTATATATTTTCACTTTATCTGTTACTGTGTTACAAACGACAGAGAGAATCAAACACATCTGACAGTTTACCCTTACAAGGTGCAGGACACATGTTCAGGGTACTCGATTTTCTCCCAGTTTGAGAACGTTGTATTTTCCTTAGTACATGAGATGAAGTATTTTTTTAATATGAAGAGTGTGCGATTAAAGAACAAGTATTAAAATTCTTATGTTTTTTGATACCACACGTTGTTTTTGTTTCCTTCACTTCAATCAAAATAAGCAAATGTATAAGGAGATACATGTAGGCTGTGCAAAATGACATTTGGTTCGACTCTTGTAGCAACAATCGATGACAAGAAAAAGTGACCTTGATCACTGACCCTAACATTAATAGATATTTCCAATTACCTTTTCAGTATCCAAAAATCAAAGTAAAGGTTTGAAGGTTCTTGTGACCCCAAAATAGGCTTTGATCTCCTCCTCCAGATGTTTAAGTATATATCAAAAGTATAATTTACGAGGGCTGATTGATATGTTGTGAGCCTCGGTTTACTGGGAAGCAGGAGGTATTCTGCTGATTGATTATCTCCAAAAAAGGACAAACGATCAATGACACATACCATGCTTCACTTCTGACAAGTTCAAGAAACAGAGGTATCATCTGGAAACCAGTATTTTAAGTTCATTTTTTTCCTAACAGTGACTTTGGCCAATGACCTAATTTAGTAAAGACTCACGATGTGACTTTCCCTTCTGATATGTAAGCATATAAATGTGTTCTTCAATTATCATGTGGAAAACAATATTTCAAGTGTATTCTTCGAACCTTGACATTTGAGCAAATAACCCAAAAATCTCAAGAGAATCTACTGCTGGATTTTAATGACTAAAGACTTACCCTGAAGAACAATGTTGCTCATTGTGATATCCAATATCCCTGTATAGTTGTTGCCCTCTGCCCTGTGAGTTTGGTTGCCCTCTATTTTCCTGGTCAGTATCTGCCATATCTTCCTCTTCTAACAGTACAGACAGCTTTCTGGCTGTTGTTGGGGATTCACTAACAGTAATGAAACAAGACTTGTCAGACAGATAACATAGAATGATGTTTGGCTGTTTGCTTGAAAACAGCAGCATCCAAAAACAACCCAAAGGAAGTGACTAGCTGAAATGAGAGCTCTGGTCAAGTCAAAGACTCAAAGGTCAAGGTATTTGGCCTTACTTCCATATGGAGGTTCAATTCAAGGAAATCTACAAGTGAATTATTAAAGCCTTGTCCTCTATGGTTCAATTGAAAAATGCAAAGGTTAAAATTGTTAATTAGGTCCAATTCCAAGGTCAAGGTCACTATGTCAAACGTCATGGCAATAAATGAAAATTTTGGTCATCAGATAAGCCCTAAAGCCCTACTCCTTTTGATTCAATACATTTTGATTTGTTTGAGTCTGAAGTCGAAGGTAAAAGATCACTAGTTCTCACTAGGTTCAAAAGTAATGGTGTCAAATAAAAGCTTAGGTATGAGGAATCTACAGACAGACAAATGGACAAAAAAGTTGACAGAGCAAAAACTGGATGTCCCCAAATTTTCATTCTTTCAAATTCAAAGACACTTGATACTGGGCTTTGTGTCACTTTTGTATTGCACGTTAAAACAAAAACATATGTGAATCACCTACTCACCAAACATCACATGAAGCATCAAAGGAAGATTCTGAGGAGATTGAGCTGGACATGGAGAAGCCTTTGTACACCTGGGAATCTCTCCAGGAAAACCTAGACCTCTGGGGGCAGGTCCGAGTCCCCTGTACTTCTGACTTCTCTGATACTGGGGTGGGAACAGAGCTGAATGTGATTAAGTTAGCAGAATCACAGTATGTATGATTGTGTGAGGAGTCTGTACAAGTCAGATAGCTGGAATTGACTGTAAAATCAAGGGTGCTGGCAACACTTAGAGCACTACAATTCCTACTGGCACATGTCACTGTTGAGGCAATGTCACGTTCAGCAGCTACAGATGTGTTAGTTAGTATTGGTAATCTATCATAGGGGGAATTCGCAGCACTGGACATCTGTTCTTGACCATTTTCTAAAGCTGCTAGAAAGCTTCCACTTCGGTACCTAGGGTAGCAAGCAGCAGAGAGTTGCATGTTCTGATTGGCTATCGCAGCTTCATAGCTTTGTCGACGTAGTGGCAAGGAGGCATTTTCAACACCAAGATAATTGTTGTTTTCATTTTCGAGTTCTTCTGTGCCTCTACAGCAGGAATGATAACTGGGTGTACTGTGATCACTGACTATTTGTTTCTCCTCTGTTGTATGTATGTCATCACCGCTACAAGAGTGGAAGTTAAGAGCACTATGTGAGTTATGCACTTTGTTTAGTTCTGTCATATGAGTATCATCACAGTCCCTATCTAACCACAAATGGTGGGCATATTGCTGCTTGTAAGAATTAACTACATCACTGTTTGTGGAATCTAGAGCTGCACCATAGTCCATATCCAGAATACCACTTGTACTTGAGCTCCTAGAGTTTTCCTGAGTTAATATTGCACTATTATTATTGCATGTATGACGTATGAAGCCCTTGTTGACAGTTTGTATTGCATCTGATTTTCTGTTGGAATTTTCTGATGATTGATTCTGAAGACTCTCTCTGCACAGAATACAGTGGAGTTTATGTACATCATTCCCATTCATGAAATCTATGTTCAAAGCATCTGAAAAAGAATCATGCTTTCTGGTTAAATATGAAATATATAAATCATTATGCATACTAAACTTTCTCAGTCATTGCATTACAAAGGTGCTTTAACATTTTTGGTTCCATATTTGGATAAACTGTAACTCCATTTCACATTTTTTCAAACGCATTTTGAATTGATTATGTTTTTTCAGACAAAGTGAGAAAATAATTTCAGCAAGCCTTGTCGTGGTGTAAGCAAATCCCAGCATTAGGGTTAAAGTGATCACATCAGGCTGTAATTAAGGATTCCGACTATTCCGTCGGAATCCTTTCTGTTATTGTATTGTCTTTTCTTTATTAAGGATTCCGACTATTCCGTCGGAATCCTTTCTGTTATTGTATTGTCTTTTCTTTATTCTTATTATTATTAAGGATTCCGACTTTTCCGTCGGAATCCTTTCTGTTATTGTATTGTCTTTTCTTTATTAAGGATTCCGACTATTCCGTCGGAATCCTTTCTGTTATTGTATTGTCTTTTCTTTATTCTTATTATTATTCTTATTATTATTATTCTTACCCCAGATCGTTCCAGTCACTGTACAAAAAAGTACAACTTCTTATGATAAAACGAAAAGTATCATGTGAAAGAGCATATTAAGATCTTGAGGTAAAAAAATTTTGTCGTCGAAAAGTTCACATATGCCCCCGCTAGAGGTCATCAAATGTCAAATCTTTAAACTCTTATAACTCCTAAACTAACCGTACGATTTGAACGAAATTTGTTTTAAAATGGTCTTTGGGAAATTTGTAAACTTTTATACGCTTACATGCTCGATAAAATATTTACGGTTTTCGCGCTATCCCGAGTTGAAAATGGAACTTTAAATTGGCACAGTGCCAATTTCTACAGTTTTTGAGATTTTGAATTGAAACTTGGATAGTAGGCTACTAATAGGTAGTCATTGATGATGACCCAGTTTCAAGGTCACATTATGATTCTCAAGGTCACAACAAACTTTTGCCTATAGAACAAAGACTATTTGACCTTGACAGTTCAAACTTTATAAATACAGTCATTGAGCCAAGCCCTTTCACCTTGACTTTGGCCCAAGGTCAAATTTTGATTCTCAAGGTCACAACAAACTTTTGCCTATAGAACAAAGACCATTTGACCTTGAGAGTTCAAACTTTGTGCAAATATTCCTTGCATCAAGTCCTTTCACCTTGACCTTGACCCAAGGTCATTTGTTCGATTTCAAGGTCACAACATACTTTTGTCTATAAAATATTGAGCTTTGATTAGATTAAGATGACTCTTGATGAGAAAAAATTAAAGTGCTTATCTTTTATCCATGACCTTGGTTAAAGATCAAATAAACTTTCTCAAGGTCATAACAAATATTTACTCTTGTAGAATTCACAGGATTTTGTCCTAAACTATTTATTCTTCACACAAGTAGTACTTCTTATTTAAACTTTACATAGTAAGATAGATAACTCTTTTATTCTTGTTCTCTGTTTCTTTCTTTTTTATTCTTTGTAGCATTACATATCAGTAGTTTCATGTTGTTGTCATTTTCTATTAATAGAAATTATCTCATTGCAAAATCATTGTGCAATTCTTTTATGAGAAATTAATTGTAAAGGATTAGATATTGATTGTGCATGGAGTTTAAAGCTTTCGTAAAGATGAAAGGTACTTAATATTTTTTCTTCTATTTTGTTGATGAATAAATAAAGAGTCCCAAGTTAGACATAAGCTCTTTTGACTCATTTGCTACAGTGAATAAGGTACTTAAGCAACTTTTCTTTTTTCCATCTTCTTTATTCGGATTTTAACACTTCAGTTCCTAGGAAGGTCTAAGAAAGGAGGAATCCGTCTGTTGCTTGCAACAGTAGCCATCTAGTTCTTATTATTATTCTTATTATTATTATTCTTACCCCCAGATCGTTCCAGTGACTGTACAAAAAAGTGCCACTTCTTATGATAAAACAAGAAGTATCATGTGAAAGAGCATATAAAGATCTAGAGGTAAAAAAATTTTGTCGTCGAAAAGTTCACGTATGCCCCCGCTAGAGGTCATCAAAGGTCAAATCTTTAAACACTTATAACTCCTAAACTAACCGTGCGATTTGAACGAAATTTGTTTTAAAATGTTCTTTGGGAAATTTGCAAACTTTTATACGCTTACATGCTCGATAAAATATTTACGGTTTTCGCGCTATTCCGAGTTGAAAATGGAACTTTAAATTGGCACAGTGCCAATTTCTACAGTTTTTGAGATTTTGAGTTGAAACTTGGATGGTAGGCTACTTATAGGTAGTCATTGATGATGACCTAGTTTCAAGGTCACATTATGATTCTCAAGGTCACAACAAACTTTTGCCTATAGAACAAAGACTATTTGACCTTGACAGTTCAAACTTCATAAATACAATCATTGATCCATGCCCTTTCACCTTGACCTTGGCCCAAGGTCAAATTTTGATTCTCAAGGTCACAACAAACTTTTGCCTATAGAACAAAGACCATTTGACCTTGAGAGTTCAAACTTGGTGCAAATATTCCTTGCATCAAGTCCTTTCACCTTGACCTTGACCCAAGGTCATTTGTTCGATTTCAAGGTCACAACAGACTTTTGTTGATAAAATATTGAGCTTTGATTAGATTAAGAGGACTCTTGATGAGAATAAATTCAAATGCTTATCTTTTATCCATGACCTTGGTTCAAGGTCAAATTAACTTTTTCAAGGTCATAACAAACATTTACTCTTGTAGAATTCACAGGATTTTGCCCTGAACTATTTATGCTTCACACAAGTAGTACTTCTTAATTAAATTTAACATAGTAAGATAGATAACTCTTTTATTCTTGTTCTCTGTTTCTTTCTTTTTTATTCTTAGTAGAATTACTTATCAGTAGTTTCATGTTGTTGTCATTTTCTATTAATAGGAATTATCTCATTGCAAAATCATTGTGCAATTCTTTTTTGAGAAAGTCATTGTAAAGGATTAGATATTGATTGTGCATGGAGTTTAAAGCTTTCGTAAACATGAAAGGTATTTATTATTTTTTTCTTCTATTTTGTTGATAAATAAATAAGAGTCCCAAATTAGACATAAGCTCTTTTGACTCATTTGCTGAAGTTAATATGGTACTAAAGCAACTATTCTTTTTTCCATCTTCTTTATTCGGATTTTAGCACTTCAGTTCCGAGGAAGGTCTAATAAAGGAGGAATCCGTCTGTTGCTTGCAACAGTAGCCATCTAGTTCTTATTAAGGATTCCGACTATTCCGTCGGAATCCTTTCTGTTATTGTATTGTCTTTTCTTTCTTCTTATTATTATTCTTATTATTATTCTTACCTCCTCATCGTTCCGGTCACTTTACAAACAAGTTCCGCATCATGTGATAAAATGAATAGTACCATGTGAAAGAACATACAAAGATCTCAATTGAAATTTTTTTTGTTGTCGAAAAGTTCACATATGCCCCCGCTAGAGGTCATCAAAGGTAAAATCTTTAAAACCTTATAACTCCTAAACTAACCGTACGATTTGAACGAAATTTGTTTTATATTGATCTTTGGGAAATTTGCAAACTTTTATATGCTTACATGCTCGATAAAATATTTACGGTTTTCGTGCTATTTTGAGTTGAAAATGGAACTTTAAATTGGCACAGTGCCAATTTCTACAGTTTTTGAGATTTTGAGTTGAAACTTGGATGGTAGGCTACTAATAGGTAGTCATTGATGATGACCTAGTTTCAAGGTCACATTATGATTCTCAAGGTCACAACAAACTTTTGCCTATAGAACAAAGACTATTTGACCTTGACAGTTCAAATTTCATAAATACAATCATTGAGCCAAGCCCTTTCACATTGACCTTGACCCAAGGTCAAATTTTGATTCTCAAGGTCACAACAAACTTTTGCCTATAGAACAAAGACCATTTGACCTTGAGAGTTCAAACTTGGCGCAAATATTCCTTGCATCAAGTTCTTTCACCTTGACCTTCACCCAAGGTCATTTGTTCGATTTCAAGGTCACAACAGACTTTTGTCGATAAAATATTGAGCTTTGATTAGATTAAGAGGACTCTTGATGATAATAAATTCAAATGCTTATCTTTTATCCATGACCTTGGTTAAATCTCAAATTAACTTTTTCAAGGTCTAGCATACATTTACTCTTGTATAATTCACAGGATTTTGTCCTTAACTATTTATTCTTCACACAAGTAGTACTTCTTATTTGAACTTTATACATAGTAAGATAGATAACACTTTTATTCTTGTTCTCTGTTTCTTTCTTTTTTATTCTTAGTAGCATTACAAATCAGTAGTTTCATGTTGTTGTCATTTTCTATTAATAGAAATTATCTCATTGCAAAATCATTGTGCAATTCTTTTATGAGAAAGTCATTGTAAAGATTTAGATATTGATTGTGCATGGAGTTTAAAGCTTTCGTAAACATGAAAGGTATTTTTTTTCCTCTATTTTGTTGATAAATAAATAAGAGTCCCAAATTAGACATAAGCTCTTTTCACTCATTTGTACGGTACTCACGGTACTAAAGCAACTATTCTTTTTCCATCTTCTTTATTCGGATTTTAACACTTCAGTTCCGAGGATGGTCTAATAAAGGAGGAATCCGTCTGTTGCTTGCAACAGTAGCCATCTAGTTAAGGATTCCGACTTCCGTCGGAATCCTTTCTGTTATTGTATTGTCTTTTCTTTATTCTTATTATTCTTATTATTATTATTATTCTTACCCCAAAGCCATTCCAGAGACTTTACTACAAAGTACCGCATCATATGATAAAATGGAAAGTATCATGTGAAAGAACATATAAAGATCTTAATTTAAAATTTTTTTCTTGTCGAAAAGTTCACATATGCCCCCGCTAGAGGTCATAAAAGGCAAAATCTTTAAAACCTTATAACTCCTAAACTAACCGTACGATTTGAACAAAATTTGTTTTATATTGATCTTTGGGATATTTGCAAACTTTTATACGCTTACATGCTCTATAAAATATTTACGGTTTTCGTGCTATTTTGAGTTGAAAATGGAACTTTAAATTGGCACAGTGCCAATTTCTACAGTTTTTGAGATTTTGAGTTGAAACTTGGATTGTAGGCTACTAATAGGTAGTCATTGATGATGACCTAGTTTCAAGGTCACATTAGATTCTCAAGGTCACAACAAACTTTTGCCTATAGAACAAAGACTTTGACCTTGAGAATTCAAACTTCATAAAAACAATCATTGAGCCAAGCCCTTTCACCTTGACCTTGGCCCAAGGTCAAATTCTGATTCTCAAGGTCACAACAAACTTTTGCCTATAGAACAAAGACCATTTGACCTTGAGAGTTCAAACTTGGCACAAAATATTCCTTGCATCAAGTCCTTTCATCTTGACCTTGACCCAAGGTCATTTGTTCGATTTCAAGGTCACAATAGACTTTTGTCGATAAAATATTGAGCTTTAATTAGATTAAGAGGACTCTTGACGAGAATAAATTCAAATGCTTATCTTTTATTCATGACCTTGGTTAAAGGTCAAATTAACTTTTTCAAGGTCATAACAAACATTTACTCTTGTAAAATTCACAGGATTTTGTCCTTAACTATTCATTCTTCACACAAGTAGTACTTCTTATTTGAACTTTACATAGTAAGATAGATAACTCTTTTATTCTTGTTCTCTGTTTCATTCTTTTTTATTCTTAGTAGTATTACATATCAGTAGTTTCATGTTGTTGTCATTTTCTATTAATAGAAATTATCTCATTGCAAAATCATTGTGCAGTTCTTTTTTGAGAAAGTCATTGTAAAGGATTAGATATTGATTGTGCATGGAGTTTAAAGCTTTCGTAAACATGAAAGGTATCTATTATTTTTTTCTTCTATTTTGTTGATAAATAAATAAGAGTCCTAAATTAGACATAAGCTCTTTTGACTCATTTGCTGAAGTTAATATGGTACTTAAGCAACTATTCTTTTTTCCAACTTCTTTATTTTGATTTTATCACTTCAGTTCCGAGGAAGGTCTAATAAAGGAGGAATCCGTCTGTTGCTTGCAACAGTAGCCATCTAGTTATTATTATTATTATTATTATTATTCTTACCCCCAGATCGTTCCAGTCACTGTACAAAAAAGTACAACTTCTTATGATAAAACGAAAAGTATCATGTGAAAGAGCATATTAAAATCTTGAGGTAAAAAAATTTTGTCGTCGAAAAGTTCACATATGCCCCCGCTAGAGGTCATCAAATGTCAAATCTTTAAACTCTTATAACTCCTAAACTAACCGTGCGATTTGAACGAAATTTGTTTCAAAATGTTCTTTGGAAAATTTGTAAACTTTTATACGCTTACATGCTCGATAAAATATTTACGGTTTTCGCGCTATTCCGAGTTGAAAATGGTACTTTAAATTGGCACAGTGCCAATTTCTACAGTTTTTGAGATTTTGAGTTGAAACTTGGATACTAGGTTACTTATAGGTAGTCATTTAATGTTGACCTACTTTCAAGGTCAAATTTTCATTCTCAAGGTCACAACAAACTTTTGCCTATAGAACAAAGACTATTTGACATTCAGAGTTCAAACTTCATACATACAATCATTGAGCCAAGCCCTTTTACCTTGACCTTGACCCAAGGTCAAATTTTGATTCTCAAGGTCACAACAAACGTTTGCCTATAGAACAAAGACTATTAGACATTCAAAGTTCAAACTTCATACATAATATCATTAAACCAAGCTCTTTCACCTTGACCTTGACCCAAGGTCAAATTCTGATTCTCAAGGTCACAACAAACTTTTGCCTATAGAACAAAAACTATTTGACCTTAAGAGTTTAAACTTCATATAAATAATTGTTCAGTCATGCTCTTTCAATTTGACCTTGACCCAAGGTCAAATTTTCATTCTCAAGGTCACAGCAACTGTTCCCTACAAAACAAAGACTATTTGACCGTCAGAGTTCATACTTTATGCATATCATGCTTGGGCCCAGCTCTTTCACCTTGACCTTGACCCAAGGTCAAATTCTCATTCTCAAGGTCACAACAAACTTTTGCCTATAAAACAAAGACTATTTGACATAGAGAGTTCAAACATTACACAAATATTCCTAGCATCAAATTCTTTCTCCTTGGCCTTGACCCAAGGTCATTTGTTCGATTTCAAGGTCACAACAGACTTTGGTTGATAAAATATTGAGCTTTGATCAGATAAAGATGAATCGTGATGAAATTAATCTCCAATACTTATCTTTTATCTGTGACCTTGGATCAAGGTCAAATAATCATTTTCAAAATAAACATTTGCTCTTGTAGAATTCACAGTTTTGTCATGCACTACTCATTCTTTATACAAGTAGTCCTTCTTATATGAACTTAACATGGTGTAAGAAAGATAACTCTATTACTCTTGTTCTCTGTTTTCTTATACTTTTTCTTAGTGGCATTACTGTCAGTATTTTGATGCTGTTGTCATTTTCTATTTATAGAAATGTTCTCATTGCAAAATTATTGTGCAATTCTGTTTTGAGATAGTAATTTTAAAGGATTTAGATTTGATAGATCATGGAGTATAAAGCTTTCGTAAACATAAAAGGTATTTATTATCTATTTCTTCTATTTTGTTGATAAATGAATAAGAGTCCCAAGTAAGACATAAGCTCTTTTGACTCATTTGTTGAAGTGAATAAGGTACTAAAGCAACTATTAATTTTTCCATCTTTTTTATTCGGATTTTAACAATTCAGTTCCGAGGAAGGTCTAATAAAGGAGGAATCCGTCTGTTGCTTGCAACAGTAGCCATCTAGTTAAGGATTCCGACTTCCGTCGGAATCCTTTCTGTTATTGTATTATCTTTTCTTTATTCTTATTATTCTTATTATTATTATTCTTACCCCCAAGCCAATCCAGAGACGTTACAACAAAGTACCGCATCATATGATAAAATGGAAAGTATCATGTGAAAGAGCAAATAAAGATCTTCATTTAAAATTTTTTTTCTTGTCGAAAAGTTCACATATGCCCCCGCTAGAGGTCATCAAAGGTAAAATCTTTAAAACCTTATAACTCGTAAACTAACCGTGCGATTTGAATGAAATTTGTTTTATATTGTTCTTTGGGAAATTTGCAAACTTTTATACGCTTACATGCTCCATAAAATATTTACGGTTTTCGAGCTATTCAGAGTTGAAAATGGAACTTTAAATTGGCACAGTGCCAATTTCTACATTTTTTGAGATTTTGAGTTGAAACTTGGATGGTAGGTTACTTATAGGTAGTCATTGCTGATGACCTAGTTTCAAGGTCAAATTATGACTCTCAAGGTCACAACAAACTTTTGCCCATAGAACAAAGACTATTTGACCTTGACAGTTCAAACTTCATAAATACAATCATTGATCCAAGCCCTTTCACCTTGACCTTGACCCAAGGTCAAATTCTCATTCTCAAGGTCACAACAAAATTTTTCCTATAGAACAAAGACCATTTGACCTTGAGAGTTCAAACTTGACGAAAATATTCCTTGCATCAAGTCCTTTCACCTTGACCTTGACCCAAGGTCATTTGTTCGATTTCAAGGTCACAACAGACTTTTGTTGATAAAATATGGAGCTTCAAATAGATGAAAAGAAATCTTGATGAGAATAAACTAAAATGCTTATCTTTCATCCATGACCTTGGTTCAAGGTCAAATAAACTTTTTCAAGGTCATAACAAACATTTACTCTGGTAGGATTGGTAGGATTTTTTTCTTAAATATTTATTCTTCACACAAGTAGTTCTTCTTATTTGAACTTTACATAGTTAGATAGATAACTCTTTCATTCTTGTTCTCTGTTTCCTTTTTTTATCTTAGTAGCATTACTTGTCTGTACTTTCATGCTATTGTCATTCTCTATTTATAGAAATTTTCTCATTGCTAATTCATTGTGCAATTCTTTTTGGGATAGTAATTTAAAAGGATTCAAAATGGATAGAATAGATCTAGGAGTTTCAAGCCTTCCTAAACTTGAAAGGTATTGTCTTTTTCTTCTTTTTTTTTCGATAAATAGATAAGAGTCCCAAGTGAGACAAAAGCTCTTTTGACTCATTTGCTGAAGTGAATAAGGTACTAAAGCAACTATTCTTTTTTTATCTTCTTTATTCGGATTTTAACATTTCTGTTCCGAGGAAGGTCTGATAAAGGAGGAATCCGTCTGTTGCTTGCAACAGTAGCCATCTAGTTCTTATTATTATTCTTATTATTATTATTCTTACCCCCAGATCGTTCCAGTTACTGTACTAAAAAGTGCGACTTCTTATGATAAAACAAAAAGTATCATGTGAAAGAGCATTTAGAGATCTAGAGGTAAAAAAATTTTGTCGTCGAAAAGTTCACGTATGCCCCCGCTAGAGGTCATCAAAGGTCAAATTTTTAAACACTTATAACTCCTAAACTAACCGTACGATTTGAACGAAACTTGTTTTAAAATGTTCTTTGGGGAAATTGTAAACTTTTATACGCTTACATGTTCGATAAAATATTTGCGGTTTTCGCGCTATTCCGAGTTGAAAATGGAACTTTAAATTGGCACAGTGCCAATTTCTACAGTTTTTGAGATTTTGAGTTGAAACTTGGATACTATGTTACTTATAGGTAGTCATTTAATGTTGACCTACTTTCAAGGTCAAATTTTGATTCTCAAGGTCACAAAAAACTTTTGCCTATAGAACAAAGACTATTTGACCTTAAGAGTTCAAATTTCTTTCATAATATCGTTAAACCAAGCTCTTTCACCTTGACCTTGACCCAAGGTCAAATTTTGATTCTCAAGGTCACAACAAACTTTTGCCTATAGAACAAAGACTTTTACACCTTAAGAGTTCAAACTTAATACATAATATCAATAAACCAAGCTCTTTCACATTGACCTTGACCCAAGGTCAAATTCTGATTCTCAAGGTCACAATAAACTTTTGCCTATAGAACAAAGACTATATGACCTTAAGAGTTTAAACTTCACACAGATAATTGTTCAGTAATGCTCTTTCACACTGACCTTGACCCAAGGTCAAATTCTCATTTTCAAGGTCACAGCAACTTTTGCCTATAAAACAAAGATTATTTCACCTTCAGAGTTCAAACTTAATACATAATATCAATAAACCAAGCTTTTTCACCTTGACCTTGACCCAAGGTCAAATTCTGATTCTCAAGGTCACAACAAACTTTTGCCTATAGAACAAAGACTTTTTGACCTTCAGAGTTTAAACTTCATACATGTAATTGTTCAGTCATGCTCTTTCACATTGTCCTTGACCCAAGGTCAAATTTTCATTTTCAAGGTCACAGCAACTTTTGCCTATAAGATAAAGACTATTTCTTCTTCAGAGTTCATACTTTAGACATATAATGCTTGGGCCCATCTCTTTCACCTTGACCTTGACCCAATGTCAAAGTCTCATTCTCAAGGTCACAGCAAACTTTAGTCTATAAAAAAGGACTGTTTGACCTTGAGTGTTCAAATTTTACACAAATATTCCTTGCCTAAAACCCTTTCACCATGACCTTGACCCAAGGTCATTTGTTCCATTTCAAGGTCACAAATGACTTTTAGTTGATTAGATATTGAACTTTCCTCAGATTAAGATCAATTGTTATGAAAATAATCACAATGCTTATTTTTCATCCATGACATTGGTTAAAGGCCAATTAATTATTCTCATGGTCAAAACAATCATTTACTATCTTCTCAATCAAATGTTTGTCCTATACTATTTATTCTTCACACAAGTGGTCCTTCTTATTTGAACTTAACATAGTAAAAGAAAGATAACTCTTTTATTCTTGTTCTCTGTTTCTTTTTTTTTTTCTTAATAGCATTACATATATGTACTTTCATGTTGTTGTCATTTTCTATTAATACCCCTTATAGTAGAAGAGGTAAAGCCCAGCTTAAAAATTTTGAAAAGTAGGTCAAAGTCCAAGGTCAAGGTCACTAGGTCAAAGGTTATGGTCTCAAATGAAATGTCTAGTCACAAGGTACCTACATGTGAAATATCAAAGCCCTATCCCTAATAGTTCAAGAGATATAGCCCAGGTTAAAGTTTTTGAAAAGTAGGTCAAAGTCCAAGGTCAAGGTCACTAGGTCAAAGGTCATGGTCTCAAATGAAATGTCTAGTCACAAGGTACCTACATGTGAAATATCAAAGCCCTATCCCTAACAGTTCAAGAGATATAGCCCAGGTTAAAGTTTTTGAAAAGTAGGTCAAAGTCCAAGGTCAAGGTCACTAGGTCAAAGGTCATGGTCTCAAATGAAAGGCCTTGTCACAAGGTATCTACATGTGAAATATCAAAGCTCTATCCCTTATACTTCAAGAGATATAGCCCAAGTTATAGTTTTCAAAAAGTAGGTCAAAGTCCAAGGTCAAGGTCACTAGGTCAAAGGTCATGGTCTCAAATTAAAGGTCTCGTCACAAGGTATCTACATGTGAAATATCAAAGCCCTATCCCTTATAGTTAAAGAGATATAGCCCAGGTTAAATTTCTTGAAAAGTAGATCAAAGTCCAAGGTCAAGGTCACTAGGTCAAAGGTCATGGTCTCAAACAAAAGGTCTCGTAACAAGGTATCTACATGTGAAATATCAAAGCCCTACCCCTTATAGTTCAAGAGATATAGCCCAGGTTAAAGTTTTGTCTACGGACAACGACGACGACGCCGAGGGTATGGCATTAGCTCTCTGGACTTTTTGGTCCCAGCAAGCTAATAAGTCAAGCGTGAAAAAAGTAAAACTTGCTCTGTAACTATCCAAGACTAAGCTGAGTATCAAATTTCACCTGAATATCTCTTTTTGTTGCAGGAAAAAGTATGGAAAACTGACAAAAACTGAATTTTCCAAGTCATCAGTGAGTATAACTCCTCGAAAAATAAGTCAAGCGTGACGAAAGTTGACCTTGCTCTGTTACTATCCAAGAGAAAGCTGTGTATCACATTTCACCCGAATATCTCTGTTTGTTGCAGAAAAAAGTCCGGAAAACTGACAAAAACTGAATTTTCCAAGTCATCAAGGGGCATAACTCCTCTTAAAATAGGTCAAGCATGACGAAAGTCCATCTTGCTCTGCAACTATCCAAGACCAAACTGTGTATCAAATTTCAACTGAATATCGATCTCTTTTGTTGCAGAAAAAAAGTCCGGAAAACTGACAAAAACTGAATTTTCTAAGTCATCAAGGGGCAAAACTCCTCTAACCAGAAGTCTCTGACGAGACTGTAGCTCTCCTGGTTGTTTTTTCTAAAACATCAATTTCCTTTCTTTTTTTTTTAAACCAAGACCATAGGGAGCAGGTGCTCTAACAAAACATAGGTAATCGCAGATTACGAAGCTCACCTCGTGACAGCAAAATTCAATTCAAACATATTTCTTAGTACATGTATATTGGCTTTATAAGGCAAAACCACTCAAGCAGAAAAAGTAGGTCAAGGTCATTTTATGAAAGTTTGATCAAAGATCATCCAATATGCAAGTTTGGTACATGTAGCAGTTATACTTTGCTCAATATTGGCTTTATAGAGCAAAATCACTCAAGCGGAAAAAGTAGGTCAAGGTCATTTTGTGAAAGATTAATCAGATACATCCAATATGCAAGTTTGGTACATGTATCACTTATACTTTGCTCAATATTGGCTTTTAAAGGCAAAATCACTTAAGCGGAAAAAGTAGGTCGAGGTCATTTTATGAAAGTTTGATCAAAGATACATCTAATATGCAAGTTTGGAACATTTAGCACTTATACTTTGCTCAATATTGGCTTTTAAAGGCAAAATCACTCAAGCGGAAAAAGTAGGTCAAGGTCATTTTATGAAAGTTTGATCAAGGATACATCCAATATGCAAGTTTGGAACATCTAGCACTTATACTTTGCTCAATATTGGCTTTTAAAGGCAAAATCACTCAAGCGGAAAAAGTAGGTCAAGGTCATTTTATGAAAGTTTTATCAAAGATACATCCAATATACAAGTTTGGTATATGTAGCACTTATACTTTGCTCAATATTGGCTTTTAAAAGCGAAATCACTCAAGTGGAAAAAGTAGGTCAGATGCTGCATCCGATGCATGGGTCCATCTCGGCATTCAAAGATGAATCACTTGTGCCAGTTTGGTTACTGTAGCATTAGTACTTTGTCAGGTACTGAGCTACCCTAAACTTCTTATCAAAATCACTCAAGCGGAAAATGTAGGTCAGATGCTGCATCCAATGCATGGGTTCACCTCAGCATCCAAAGATGAATCACTTGGGCAAGTTTGGTTACTGTAGCATTAGTACTTTGTTAGATACTGAGCTACCCCAAACTTCTTAACCAAGTCACTCAAGCGGAAAATGTAGGTCAGATGCTGCATTCGATGCATGGGTTCACCTCAGCATCCAAAGATGAATCACTTGTGCAAGTTTGGTTACTGTAGCATTAGTACTTTGTCAGATACTGAGCTACCCCAAACTTCTTAACCGGACGCGGACGCAGACACGGACACGGACGCGGACGCGTGGGGTTATAGCATAAGCTCACTCAACTTCGTCGAGGTGAGCTAATTATAAGTAGCATGACAAAACTACATATCCATTATACTGCAACTATAATAGCACTCATATAATTCATAATATCCGAGATAAAGTATTTCTAAAAAGAATGTCACACCCATTTTCCAGATCCTAGGGGCCAAGGACTGCTAGCTCAAATGAACTACCAATGACACATCAAGACTTGGATAAAGAATTAACTCTCCATCATAAATAGCTTTAAACGAGAAGAGAGCACAACTATTAGGGAAAAATTACCACACCCTTTTTCAAAGACCCTAGGGGTATAAGGCTAAAACAAAATATCAGGTGCACATCTATGCCACAGACCAATCATTGCAAAAAGAATTAATTCTACATCATTTATAGTGTCAGAGGAGTTGCAAGCACAAGATTACATTTACTTATATAGGAAAAATGACCACACCCATTTCTGAGACCCTAAGGGTCAGGGGCTAAAACATAAAAACAGGTGCACAACTAGACCAGAGACCCATAATATTGCAATAAGAATTTAGTCAGAGGAGTTGTGAGCACAAGATTACATAGAGTTATATAGGAGAAAATGACCACACCCATTTCTATGACCCTGGGGGTCAGGGGCTCAAACAAAATATCAGGTGCACAACTAGACCACAGACCCATCACATTGCAAAAAGAATTAAGTCTCCATCACTTATAGTGTCAGATGAGTTGCGAACACAAGATTACATAGAGTTGTATAGGAGAAAATGACCACACCCATTTCTAAGACCCTGGGGTCAGGGGCTCAAACAAAATATCAGGTGCACAACAAGATCACAGACCCATCATACTGCAAAAAGAATTGAGTCTTCATCATTTATATTGTCAGAGGATTTGCGAGCACAGATTACATAGAGTTATATAGGAGAAAATGACCACACCCATTTCTAAGACCCTGGGGGTCAGGGGGCTCAAACAAAATATCAGATGCACAACAAGACCACAGACCCATCATATTGCAAAAAAAAATTAAGTCTCCATCATTTATAGTGTCAGAGGAGTTGTCCAGACAAGATTACATAGAATTTAATGACCAAGCCCATTTTATAAGACCCTGGGGGTCAGGGACTGAAACTAAATGTCAGGTGCACAACTAGACCATGGACCAAGTAAAATGCAACAAGAATTAACTTTCTATCTCTAACAGTTTCAGAGGAGTTGTCCGGACAAGATTACAAAGAATTTAATGACCACGCCCATTTTATAAGACCCTGGGGGTCAGGGAGTGAAACTAAATGTCAGGTGCACAACTAGACCATGGTCCAAGTAAAATGCAAAAAGAATTAACTTTCTATCTCTTACAGTTTCAGAGGAGTTGTCCGGACAAGAATTGTTATGGACAGATGGACAGACAGACAGACGGACAGACGGACGGACGCCGGACAAAGGGTGATCGCATAAGCTCGACTGGTCTGAGACCAGTAGAGCTAAAAATCGGTCAAGCATGACGAAAGTCAAACTTGCTCTGCAACTATCCAAGACCAAGCTGTTTATCAAATTTCACCTGAATATCTCTATTTGTTGCAGAATAAACCATAAACCGCTAAAGGCAGTAAGGCCGGATTGCGAAGTGTTTGTATAAGATGATGTATACATTTTGGCGCAGACAGAAAGGTCAAAGGTCATTAAAATACTATTGCACAATGAAAAAAAGCTATGGTCATAAGGAAACTAAATGTGAAATATCAAAGCCCTACCCCTTATAGTTCAAAAGTAGGTCAAAGGTCAATGTCAAGGTCATTTGATCAAAAGTCATGATATCAAATGAAAGGTCTGGTAATGAGGATTCTACAACTGAAATATCAAAATCCTACCTCTTATAATTTAAAAGTAGGTCAAAGGTCAATGTCAAGGTCACTAGGTCAAAAGTCATGATATCAAATGAAAGTTCTGGTCATGAGGAATCCATATGTGAAATATCAAAACCCTACCTCTTATAGTTCAAAAGTAGGTCAAAGGTCAATGTCAAGGTCACTTGATCAAAAGTCATGATATCAAATGAAAGGTCTGGTAATGAGGATTCTACAACTGAAATATCAAAATCCTACCTCTTATAGTTCAAAAGTAGGTCAAAGGTCAATGTCAAGGTCATTAGGTCAAAACTCATGATATCAAATAAAATATCTGGTCATTAAGATTCTGCATGTGAAATTTCAAAGCCATAGCCTCTATAGTTCATGAGATATAGCCTAGATTTATTATTTTCAAAAGAAGGTCAATCTCCAAGGTCAAGGTCACAAGGTCAAAACTTTTGGTATCCATGGTACATATGTAAAATATAAAAGCCCTATCATTTACCATTCAAAAGTTATGGCCAAGGTTAAAGTTTTTCAAAAGTAGGTCAAACTCCAAGGTCAAGGTCACAAGGTAAAAATTTTTGGTCAAGCGTGAAGAAAGTGAAACTTGCTCTGCAACTATCCAAGACTAAGCTGTGTATCAAATTTCACCTGAATATCTCTATTTGTTGCAGAGAAAAGTCAGAAGACTGTCGAAAATTGAATTTTGCAAGTCATCAAGGGGCATACATGTAACACATCGAAAAATAGGTCAAGCGTGACGAAAGTCAAACATGCTCTGTAAATACCCCAGACCAAGCTGTGTATCATCACTTGAATATCTGTATTGCGTTGCAGAAAAAAGTCTGGAAAACTGAAAATTGGACAGACGGACTGATGGACGGACCGAGAGGAAACTAAGAGTCCCCTTCGGTGTTGCCGGTAGGGGACTAAAAAAGGGAAGGGTGCATTATTTGAATATCAACCTTTTAGACCCTAAAATATAGCATATTTGACTATTTTTCCTCTTTAATCCATCATAAAATGTATAATAAATGTGACTGAATGAAAGGTACAAAAATTTGGAGCGAAATAAGCAAGAATAAATCTATTTCTCGGCCAATGTGTATCTTGCGCTAAAAGGCTTACATTGAATACAAATTGGGACCATATTTTAAGTTCCGGATTTCATTATTTGCGGATTAAAGGAGATAGAACGTTCAAAATCTATTTCTCATATATAATGTAGACATACTCGATGTCTTTTAGTTTATATTCATCCATTTTAGATAAAACATTATAAAATTCAATACTTTTTGTTGATATCATCAGTTTTTCTATCCTAGCACTCCCTACCTCTTTCGGCCTTAACCAGTTTAGAATCTTTTAAGAGTTCTTCAACAAAATGTAAAACATGCAAAAGGTCTGCAAATACATTATATTTCAATAATGATATATATTTTTCTGTATATGATTCGTAATGTGTAAGAAATAAGTCACGATATTCAGGGCTAAATATGGCCCTTATCTTATCAGCTCCTTTGATTCTCATGCATGGAAGGAGAGATTGCAAATATTATTTTTATATTCATCTAGCAGCTTCCAAAAAGACAAGTACTAAATTTTTTTAATGCATTTTTTACCTTTAACCTTTAAAATCAATGTTTCTCTTTGTGGACAAGGACAAATGGATGGACGACCTCATGGACAGCACCAAACCATAAAATAAAGTATGCCTATCACAGGGATTTATTGCACTTCCCAGTTGCTTGATGTACTATGTGTTTTATAAAAGGTTCTAACTCTGTGACTATCGAAAAATCAACAACCCATTTTCTTTGGTCTATTTCATAGATTAATTCATACTGGATCTTCGTACCAAATTTGAGATCAGTACCTCCCTTACAAGCTGGCATATACCCCCTACAGTGTCTCTTACGAGCCCCACATATCTAGGTCGGACAAAAAGGTGTCTTGTGATAATCAGGCAGTAGCAACCAAATTTGGGCATTGCTTGACCATTTTAGGATCCAAACATGTCAAAGACATACAACTGCATTACGTCACCACTTCACATGCTCAGACACCTTAAATTTTTGTCCGACCTAGAAATGCGGCGCTCATAAGACACATGGTAAGGGGTATATCCCGGCTTGTAAGAAAGATTCTGATTTCAAATTTGGTATGAAGATCCAGTATGAATTTATCTATTGAAATATACAAAAAAAGGGGGTTTTAACATAGATCAGCCTATTTTTGAAGACTGAAATGATGGCTTGTGGATTTTTCAATAGACGCCAAGTAAGAACCCTTTAAGTAACACATAGAACATCAAGCAACAAGGAAGCATGATAAATTGTGATTTCTACCTCAAGACAGTTACATAATAAAAATAAAAGAAACCACATCAGAGGCAATTGTTATATCTAGTTTATAATAGGACATAAAATTAATTGCTTCTACTTCAGTTTTGGGGGAATAGGACTGTAAAATCAGTACTTGTACACATACCAACAAGTGGAGAGCTGGCAGGACTGCCGTTCTTCTGACCAAAACATCCACACCCAGGACGTAACGATAGTCTCTCTGGTCTGTGCTGTTCAAGAGAAGAATACAAATGTCGCATTACTTAGAAAGACCAGTGTACATAAATATAGCATCTCAAATGAATTTTCATTTCATACCATGTATTGTGAAATGAGTTGTGGGTTTTAATTCCCCGAGCCTTGGCGAGGGGATATAAAACGCACAACGAGTTTCATAATACATTGTATGAAATGAAAATTCATTTGAGATTTTTTTTATCACATGATATTGCCTAAATATGTGTATTTCTAACGTGAAATCAACGTTTCTAAGAATAAGAGGCGAACCAAGCTGTGACCTACAGGTCGTCTGCTATGCCTTGAGATGTAGTACCCAAAATTTGTTTAGTATTTTAATGCAATAATTAATTCTACAACAATTTTAATCATTGATATTGAATCCGTGTCTGAATTTAACAATCGACCGACATTTGAAAGGTCACACTTATCAAAGTTTATGTGATTAGGTTCCAAACTTGACCAATTGCATTCAAGCAGAGTGATATGGAACAACGTGTTATCATATCATATACAAATGTATTTATGAAATGGCTTTATGAAACTGCATAACGGATGTATCATGTGATAACATCTCATTATTAGTACCTTAGTGACTTAAGTATGTAAATATGTGAGGCATAAGCTATAATAAGCTTAGAAATATTCAGTTTCTGCTACGAGTATGAATTTTCAAACAGAATAATTTTTTTTCACCTTTTTGTTTGTTTCTTGTTGGTTTTTTACCAGCTGTATTTTGAGATGCTCTATCTCCTTGGCTATCTTCTCTTTGATATAACTATTGTCTTGTAGATTTCCATTGCTCTGCTCAAAGTAAAAAAAAATCATTTAATAAAACCCAATGTGGCTACTGTTTTTGTATCACAGAGCAAATATATACCTCACTACATGTACTATCATTTCTCTTTCGTGCTTTTAAGAAATCATTTTTACAGAAAAGTATTAATTATTACCATTCTTAGTTAAAGATAATAATAAGGTATTCATTTTATTCTATGATGACCTAAATTATTTAATTATCAGTAGAACTGAGTGAAAATCTCAACTACATATTTTTATCAAAAGGTACAAATGGAAAGAATTCCTTGTATAAATTCCCGTGAGGTTTTCTTTAATTCTCTGTAATCTAAGTGTGATTTAACTTTAACTCAATCTGTGATTTGCAAAATTACTATTCTTACAGAGCATTTCTAAAATTATCATAATAAGTAAATAATTTTAAGAGGAATCTTTTATTTACTTGTTCATCCTGTATCTCTCTCTCTACATCTCTCTGTACTAGTCTCCATATGTCATTCAGATCTAGTTGACGGGCCAGCATGGCTGCTGCAAGGCTCTCCTAAAACATGCAATAAAAATGATGGAGTAAGTACTATGCTATGTTTATGTATCATTTTCGACTACATTGACAACGCATTTTATCTATCTTCCAATTTACAAGACGTGCTTATAAAACACTGATGCCCCTGGACAGCAGATCAGTGATACAGCTGCAAAAATTCTTGTTACTGGTAAAAGTTCTTGCCACAAGGAATTAGGTCCACATGCGCAATGACATACCAATCAAAATTATGGCCAAGGTTAAATTTCTCAAAAACTTGGTAAAATTCAAAGCTCAAGATTGAAATGTCAACAAAGTTTCATAGTCGGAAAAAGTCTCATCAGAAGGAATACACAACAAGTGAACTTTAAAAGTCCTACAAGTTACCACTTTTTGGGCAGAAAAACAAACTGTCTCACTGACAAAGGACAGTGCAAAAACTTTATGTTCCCAATCTATGATTCCAGTGGCATATCATATCGTATTTACCTCGAGTTCTTCACACTTCATCTTCTGTTGAGCCAGATTCTTACCACACAGACTCTTCTCTTCCCTCAGACAGGCTACATTGGCTAGAACAAAAATAGTATCATATTCATCATACATTATCCACATCTATTTAATTCTGGACATCTATCTAAAACTGAAAGTTGTTTTATCTACATGTATTTTAATGATCACCACGGTTGAAATCCTATGGAATGTTCTTGGAAACTCTTTTATTTACACTTGCATTACTTATCAAATAAAAAGATTGTAAAACATATGCCCCTGTTGGATAAATTCCTTGACAGTTGAACTCAGTCTTTACGAAAACTCACTTGCTTGACGCCCGTAGTTAGTAGAATTTTTTCACTTTATAAACTACATTGTATACAAAAAACTTAAAATTGTCTTCGGGCTAGTGGTTTCAAAGAGTTTTCGTGAAGACTGTGACCTATTGACCCCTATATCTTCTTCTATTCAGTATTCATATATACAAGTAAGTGAAAACATCTGGAAACAAATACTTGAAGTATTATTTTTTCTACAAGTGACTCTTTTCCCGCACCATTACATGACAAAGTCTAAACATGGCAATTAAATTCAATGCTCACTTCGATTTTTGACTAACATTATACAGAATAGTATTCTTCTTTCCTGACAGGAGATACATCCATGTAAGGTTTGTTTTCCACAATAAACAAAGTTTATCACAATTTCAGGACATATGACCTTGACTTTTGAGCTATTCATTCTTTACGATCAAGAAAGTAAGATTTGATTTTCTTGTATTCAAAGTTATATCCTGGATACACGATGCAACGACATTCTCTCTCGCGACTTTGTTGTTGGGAAATGATTGTTTATAGAGGTCCGAAATTCAATCAACTGTGAATAATGGAAAATTTAATCAAGAAAAACTGTCGGAAAATTCAATTACAGCAAGAGAGATTTTTCAGTGGTCTTGTATCAGCCTAAGTTAGATCACAAATAGAATCTGACTGGTATTTAATTTAGATACAGGACGAATCGTCTTGTCCCTATACAGGGGGAATCTCCAGTCCTCCAAACAGCCAATATATCACTGAAGTGACAGGCAATTTTCATTGGCAGACCTTTCAGCAAACTCTGGTGTCAGAGAAAGATAGGATACTCATAGAATCAATACCCAAAGGAGAAAAGTGTCCGCACAATTTGACCACTTAATGGACAATAGCCAAGATTCTTTACATTTAAGCGCTTCGGTCTTTGCTTACTTAATCCTGTTACATTCTGAGTAATAGAGATAATTAAGTGACAGAGTCTAGAGAAAAGTTCACATTACCATAGTGATTGTCGTATCGTTCTCAAAAGAGTAAATCAAGGACCAAGTATATATGCATAATAATCGACCATGAAGCAACTGCATCTAAGCAACCCAATGTGACGACTATACTCCACCGACTTTGACGTCGATGTCCAGTCGGAACTAAGTCTGATCAAGTCGTACATGTAGACTGATTTGGAGGATTCGGTAGGGCAGGGAGATACCCCCAACAAAGCTTTACATGTAACAATGTGTCAATGTCCCGTTCGACTTTACAAGTCGAATCAATGTCGTATTGAGATAAGTAGGTAATAAGTCAGAGATAAGTCGGGAAAAGTCGGGACAAGTCAATCATAAGTCATACGGAGCAACACGACATTGTGACACCACGAAGACTGATAATATCAAAAATCCGTCTTACATTTATTTAGACATTACAATGTATATACTTCGTAGTGAAGTCGGTATAGGTCGCAGTTCAATCTTGATACCTCGTAGTAGTCGGGGTTCAGTTTGCACAGGTATGGACTAGTCGAGACTGATCGTAGAAAGGTCGCAGCGAAACGGAAATCGTTAAGGTGAAGCCGTAAGTAGATCGTTCTTGCTTGGCATAGCCATCGTGTTAACACATCTGTAATATATCAACGCCGAATATCCCCAACTCTCAAAGTTCAAGAGATGTGACCTAGGTTGAGTTTCTTTAAAAGTTGGTCAAAGTCCAAGTTCATGGTCACTACAGAAGAAATCATGGTATCGAATAAAAGTTCTGATTACAAGGAATCTTTATATGAAGTATTAAAGCCCCCCCCCCCTCCTCCATACATTTTAGATCAAGAGATATATTAGTAGTGGAGCCCCAATTAATTTTTAGAAAGTAGGTCAAAGGTCAAGGTCAATATTTCAATAGTCATGGTACAAAATAGTCATGGTACAAAATGAAAGCCAAGCTTATGGAGAAACTAGATGTCGAAGCCATGTCCATTATCGTTCAAGCAAGTATAGCCAAATTAAAGTTTTCGTGCGTGGACGCCGACTCCAACGCCTACACGCATATCCTGCGACAATAGCTTTCCGGATATTAGTTCGACTCTCTAAAATCATAACCAACGGTAAGATTTTTTAAAAATAAGTTGGTCAAACTCCAAGGTCAAGGTAACGAACTCAAATTTTTGGCATTAGTCTTGAAACTTGAATTTGTTTTATAAAAGTACATGTACAATTTGAAAGACCTACATGTATAGCTATCCTAAAATAATATGTGGAATGGAATTTGGGCAGATCAAGGTAAAGACCACAAATCTTATAGAAAGGACTTGTTGCAAGGAACACAATACCAACGTTTATCATCTTGTGATATACGAATGACGAACGGACGATAAAAACAATGTAGTTTGTTCTGTAAGATCGAGACAATGAACATATTTGCCGTCCAGACTCTGTCATTTTGAGATTAATTAACACAACCATATATCTTTTATCATTTTCACATCGACTTTTACGATGTATTTATACCCCATTTACTTTTTTTTCAAATTTGAAACGGCACAGTTTTCCCGTGGATTCAATGTAAACAATACTAAAGACGATATCAGGAAAAGACAATATCTCGAGAATATCTACAATGTTCAGAATTGTCCTTAATATCGTGACACACTTGTCGCTTTATCTAATCTTTGAATAATAGAAATAACGTTTTTTTTTCTACGTACTGATATCGAATACTATAAATGAACTAAATCAATTAAAATCCCATGAATACTTACCTTCAGTTTTATGGCATTTGTCCTGGAGCTCTTGATTACATCTGAAAAGAAAGCAGAAAGTCGTAATTTGGTTTTTTTTAAGTTGAAAAAAAAATTGATAAAAGAATCATACCAAAGAAAACTTATATATAGAAGTATTACATTAATACTTTACCTGTTTTTCGACTTTTTCCCGAATAGTCTAGAAAACATGGCTACTAACAAACTTGTTACTTTGTTAACCGAACAAAACGAAAAAAGCTAAGTAGAATATCTCTGGTGAACCACTACAAATAAAATGCTTCCCAAAGAAGGGATGATGCGTTAACCAATCGTCAGCGCCAGATTTACAAACAGTTTTATCCCCTAAGACAACAAGAAACATACATCACAGTAACATTATATGCCGAATGGGCCAATATAAAATAGAGAAAGGCATATTCAGAGACGTGATTGATTCCTTCGACGCCAATTACATTTCCTCTGTGCCTTGTTCTAAGAAATTTGCCTTGTTCCAAGAAATTACTTTTATCAAAGATCTTATACACTACGCAAATGTTGAAATATCTTGTGATGAGAACTAAACTGTTCAAGGTCATTTGGGATTTCCAATTTTTATGATTTTTTTCCGTTGAATTATATATCCCCTGTGTGACATTTGCAAAACTATTTTTCATTTTTCATCCTTTTAAACATTTTACATATCGATTACTTTCTCTTTTTTATTCTTTCTAAAATTTGACAAAATATGAACTTCTTATCAATCACTAAGAATAAGATTTCTATGCACAGCCTTACAGCAACATGTTCTATCTTTGCTTTTCGAAAGATTACATAAAATAAGACTGAATTCTGTCTTTCAATAAACCGATTTATTGTTTGCGTCCCCAACAAGCTATCGAAGAATTAGGCTTTATTTGATGAATAAATATTACACACAAGGACCTTTGTCACGATATTTAACTATTTGACGTTAAAAACTGAGATAATTGACTCAAATGCTAAACGAATTTCAAAATACATTGTCCGTAATATACACGCAATGTCTTTGAAAAATACCAGTTCAGAGCTTTGACCTTGATATTTGATACATTTTTCGCTTGCTTTAATGGGTCCCTTGTGGTAAGTCTGAGTGAATGAGGATATTAAAAAAATTAGTATGTCCACAATGCTTACAGTACTAAAGACAATACTTTGACCTTGACCCCGACCCTGAAAATCAACAGCGCTTCTCTGCTTGTCATATTGATCATTTGTTACAAATATGAAAATGACAAGCATGAAATGATACGGTTAACGGTTTTGTTTTTCACTCCATCCGAAGAATTATCGTACAATATTTATAACATCCGTCTGAAGACGAGCATTAGAAAAAATATGACCTAGAGGCGATAAACGATAAAGCAACAAGGATATGCTTGTATGACTACTAAATAGCAAGACAGACAGACACCTAAAATGCGAAGTTACACTTTACCAATTCATATTCACAATGTCTATTGTGTATTTGCTAATTATGAATATGACCTTGACTTCTGACCTGAAAATGAGAGACAATGAAATCACCCTCGCCATGACACAACAACTTATCCTTAAAATCATTCTCTACACGTGTTTGTATAAATGGGAGATCCTCCGGTCTCCCTGAAAATCGAACACCGCTTCCGTTACTTGCGAAGGCATCAATATTATACATGTTCTTTTTTTTCATCATTTTATCTGATAAGAGATACATCAATGCAAAATTTCATAGACTTTTTCTTGATCACAAGCCGAAAATACAAAACAGTGAAAACATATTTCTGGCACCTGTTTTGATGACAAGAATGTGGTGTAATACGACACGATACCAAATAATATCAGTTGGTTGGTCAATACAGACTATACTGTCACCCTTTTTCTCCTCGGTCATTGTTTTCTATTGTGTATAATCCATTCTCTCTTCCTTGCATTCATTATGAGAGGTCATAGTCGAGACGTCTGTGAGGTTACACTGTCTCATAATTACAGACACGAGTACAGAGGGATCAAAGACAAAATGAGGTCAGTAACGGTACTTACCATAAGAGCAACAATTACAGACCACCAGAAACAAATTGTTTCTTGGGATTCCAATCACAGAGCCTTTAGAATTAATCCGGTATTGATTGATAGATACGACAACTCACTGATATAATCAACTGCTATGTGTTTTATTGGCGATTTCTAACTCAGAAGCAGCGCGCTCAAAGAACAATTAAGGACAACATATTATTATTGGAGCCAGACAGCGGGATTGCTAAAGTGTTTCTCTGTCTTAACTTCAAATGACAGTGTATAAATAACCGCCGTATTAGGGATATGAAACATATTTTACATCACTTTCATCGATAAAATAAGACTTTGAAAAATGAGGTGTGAAAATCCAAACGTTCGTCTAATGGAAAAGGTCACGGAATCTAATGAAGAAAAAATCTACAAGAAACAAGTTTATAAGAGATATAGAAAGCTGACAAAGCCAGAATGGTCCCGCTTTGCACCTTTATTCTACATGTTCGTCATGAACATTATGGTAACAATAATTCAATACAAACTCCAAATATGAATCACAACCCTCTTCTTTTGAAGTAGTTATGGCTAATGTTAAAAATCAAAGCTCTGAAGGAACTGATGGCGAGTTTCGTTTATTCATTTTAGAATGATATCAAACTATTTCATGGGATTTTTAAATATTGTATTAGCAGATAGAACAAATCCATTTTCCAATGTTCGGAAATAAAACATTTATGAACCGTCAGGGACGGAAATTGGCGGTTGCCCAGTCGCCCATGGCGACCAAATTTTTAGCTGGGCCCCCAAAACATCATGTCCTACTCGCCCATTTGGCGAATGAAAATAAAAATGCATAGTCCATATTTAATTATAAAAAGGAATTTCTTTCGCTTCTATGTTAGGCCCCATACTTCGTCAATGAAGCTCTTTTAAAATCAGGGGCTTATATTAATACATGTACGTACCTGTTTACATACGCAAAATTTACGTTTTCTCACGTGTCACTGTGCGAAGCCCTCGTTCAAAGTTGCTATTAAGATAATTGGAATTTGGATTACTGCATGTTGTTCGCACGACACAGCCTTGCTGCATGTACATGTTTTCGAAAGCATTCGTGTACACGTTTACCGATTCATTGAAAGGTAGTGGTACTTTGCAGGGCCGAAATCAAAACTAATTTTCTTAATTCATTTATCGAAAATCTTTTAAAGTCGTTCGCCAAATTTACGCCCAAAATCTCATTTCAACTGATTCAATCCATGCCATAGGGGATGGTATAACGGCGCGAATATATGTAATGAATGTGCCGACCAGAAACTCACTTTTTACATCTCTCTCTCTCTCTGTTGACGTTTTAAAAATATCTATACGAACCGTGTATTGTTCTAGCCCCCCCTCTCTCTCTCATTTTGTCGTTGATAACGTACATCAATAAGCGTGAAACGTGAGACTGTACAATACTAAAGTGACGTTTTATTCAGTAGAAACCTATCGGATTAAAAAGACACCCCCCCCCCCCCCCCCAAAATAATACAAAAACAATAGGCAAGCGTTTGGAAGGGGTGTCACGACCCGCAGAAAGAAAAAAAAAATGATCGTGAAAGTGATTTCAAAAGAACTACAGCAGAGGTTTTTATTGTTCTATTAGAGACTATTAAAACGTGTAGAACTCGACATTGTACAAGAGTATCTGTACCTGGAAGAAATAAACTTATCTTCTTTACAAGTTTAAGATTAGATCATATAGATGTGTATTTTTTCTGGGCCCCCAAATTTTAGCCTGGGCTCCTAAATTTTAGAGTTTAGGGGCCCAGTTGGCTCCTAGGATATTTTGATAAAGGTTTGTCCCTGTGAACCTATGTCAGCATGACTGCTAGTCAGTGACAAATTCAAGGGGGGCGTAGGGCCCCCTTTAATTTTCCAATCATGGGTAAAACAATCATTTTGAATCAAGAAAGAGTGAATATTAGTGAATATTACTTACCTTTTAGTAAATATAATTGTTAAATGCATCAAATCTTATTCTTTCATTAATTACAGTCACGAAAATGGTCCTAAAAAGGCTGAAATTCAAGAGATTCCAGGAGGCTTCAACCCGCCTAACAGGGCTCTGCCCTGGACCCGCTGGGGATCTAGGAAGTCCCCAGACCCCTTGCCAATTATTTACGTCCCCCCTAAATAATAAGGTGGATCCGCACTGATAGTACAGACGTTTATTTTTTCTTCATGTATAGCACAGGGGTGAGGTATTAATTATCGCTTGGTCACAAACCCTTTCCTCTATACGGTACCCTTTCTTCTATATGTCTATATTAAAAAAGTTTAAAAAAGTTTTATATATATAGACAGAAGGGTTTGTATTGAGGAAAGGGTTTGTGACCAAGCGATGATACCTCACCCCTGTGGTGTATAGATCTGCATATCTGTTCCACAGGCCGTAAAAGTGTGCCTGGTATGTGTACGATCTCGCAGATACACAGTCATGTCAAATTTCTAACTTCAACCATTGCAAAATTCGCTATAGAGGTTCCAATAAGATCATACTTTCTACGATTGTACCTATATATTTTATCTACTATGTCACCAAATTTCATTAAAAAATTCCCCGTACTTCCAGAGATATCGTATGTACCATTTCTTCAGTGACCTAGTTTTTGTTTACTCGAATTTAGCTGTTCAGCGTGTCCGTTCCAGTGCATTCTATTTGCGAGATGCGACAGACCAATGCGCTATGAACGCTTGATTGTCTGTGAATTCTAAATTGATTTCTATACCTAGAAGTGTAATGTATGACCGTAACTCCTCGTAAATCGCTTAAACACTCGTACTGCTACGACTTGAATATCAGCGCCTTCCATTTTATTTAGTATACTAGAGGGTAGTACCTGTAGGAATTACCGAAAAGACAGCATTTACCGAAAAGAAAGTGGTATTTACCGAAAAGACCCCAAATTGTACCGAAAAGACACTTAAATTTCAAAACTAAACACATTTTATGATTGGAAATGTGTTTATAAAATTAAATGTATCACCAAAACAAAAAATGAATATATCCATCTATTCGGTAAATATCCCTGTCGTTTCGGTAAATGCTTTCTTTTCGGTAATTCCAAGTACCGCAGTATAGCCGATAAACTTATAAGCAATCTCAACACACGTGCACACGAGACAGTTGATGTTTACTGCATCCTAAGTATCCTTTTTAAAATAATCTCGAACTTTTTTTAAACATTATGAAACAACTGTTAAAACGCGGAATGCAATGTACGCTGTCTTAAATAAATATGGTGAATAATGAGGTCCAGGGTCATCGGGCCACACGATCGGAGTTGAGAAAAACTGTGAATATATATTTATCTTCACTCATTTATACATTTTCATGATTTTGGGGCGTGGGGATGTCACGGAAGTGGTGTGACGTCAAAATCCTGCGATCACTATAGCCGAGATCGCTACGCGAAACTCGCCTAAAAAATTAAATTGTAGGTCAAATTGAAAGGTCAAGGTCAACAAAAATTTGGAATAAGCCAAGTCACAAAGTACATACTGTCCAAAGTGAGATTCCTGCCTATTATAATACAGTAGTAAAGAGGAATTTCTAAGTTTCTTGAATGATGGTCAAAGGTCATTGTCACAAGATAAAACATTTATTGACACCAACTGAATAATTTTGTCACAGGGACACATATGCCCCTTCAGTGGCTATGGACAATGTATTAAGATTTTTAAAATGTAGGTCAAAAGTAATGGCCAAGGTCAAATGATAACAAAATTTGGTACCTACAGGAAAGTCTTATCAGGGAACACATGCTCTTGCCAAATATGAGAGTAGTTATGGAAATACAGTTTTGGAACCAAAAACAAGAGGCCCAAGGGGGCCACATTGCTCACCTGAGGAGACTGTATGTATGTTTTCAATCAAAGTCAGTATAAGAACTGAAGAAAATCACTTTTAGTGAAGCTTTGAGAATACAATGTGTACTTACTTCCTGTAAAGTTTGGTAACATTCTGTGCAGTAGTTTAAGAGGATAAGTCAAAAATGTGTCATCCAATAAGAGCCTATGGAGGACATCTTGGGTTTCCGATCGGCTTGAAAAACACAAACTTGGTAGACTAAGAGGGCAATGAGTACTTGCTTCCTGTGTAGTTTCATGAAATTCTGTGAAGCGGTTTCAGAGGAGAAGTCGAAAATGTGTCAGCCAATCAGAGCCTGTAGCTGCCATCTTGGATTTCTGATCGGCTCCAAAAAACTTAAACTTGTTAGAGGGCAATGAGTACTTGCTTCCTGTGAAGTTTCATGAAATTCTATGCAGTGGTTTCAGAAGAGAAGTCGAAAATGCGTCAGCCCATCAGAGCCTGTGGCAGCCATCTTGGATTTCCCATCAGCTCGAAAAACACAAACTTGGTAGAGGGCATTGAGTTCTTGCTTCCTGTGAAGTTTCCAGAAATTCTATGCTACGGTTTGAGAGGAGAAGTCAAAAATGTGTCAGCCAATCAGAGCCTGTGGCGGCCATCTTGGATTTCCGATCGGCTCGAAAAACACAAACTTGGTAGAGGGCATTGAGTGCTTGCTTCCTGTGGAGTTTCATGAAATTCTGTGCAGCAGTTTCAGAGGAGAAGTCGAAAATGTGTCAGCCAATTAGAGCTTGTGGCGGCCATCTTGGATTTCCGATCAGCTCGAAAAACACAAACTTGGTAGAGGGCATTGAGTACTTGCTTCCTGTGAAGTTTCATGAAATTCTGTGCAGCAGTTTCAGAGGAGAAGTCGAAAATGTGTCAGCCAATCAGAGCCTTTGGCGGCCATCTTAGATTTCAGATCGGCTCAAAAAACACAAACTTGGTAGAGGGCATTGAGTACTTGCTTCCTGTGTAGTTTCATGAAATTCTGTGCAGCGGTTTCAGAGGAGAAGTCGAAAATGTGTCAGCCAATCAGAGCCTTTGGCGGCCATCTTAGATTTCAGATCGGCTCAAAAAACACAAACTTGGAAGAGGGCATTGAGTACTTGCTTCCTGTGAAGTTTCATGAAATTCTGTGCGGCGGTTTTAGAGGAGAAGTCGAAAATGTGTCAGCCAATCAGAGCTTGTGGCGGACATCTTGGATTTCCAATAGGCTAAAAAAACACACACTTGGTAGAGGGCATTGAGTTCTTGCTTTTTGTGAAGCTTCGTGAAATTCTGTGCAGCGGTTGCAGAGGAGATGTCGAAAATGTTAAAAGTTTATGCCGGACGGAAGACGGACGACGCGCTATGACAATAGCTCACTTGAGCTTCGCTCAGGTGAGCTAAAACAAGAGCCCCAGGGGGCACAACGCTCACCTGATACCCATGCACGCTCTAATTGACATACTGACATTGAATACTGATTGTGCCAGTACCAGGATTTTAGCCCACAACCTTTCAAAAAAGATTTTTGCCGGATCCAGAGAAGTTATTTTTTTTCAGACAACCTTTAAAAGTACAAAAAAGAAAAAATAGTCACATTTCAAAACAATAACTTTTTCACTGATTTGAAAAGACGGATAAAGTGGTCCAACAGCATATGCCCAGCTAGTATAGTTCAATTATGCAACATCAAAAATAAAATCATATTGTAACATTCCACATTAATGTGCAGCAGAAAAAGAATAAAACAATGAAATGATTTCATAAATTAAGTTTATTTAAAATTGAACACAAAACCTTTCATTATTGATAGCTAGCATGCCAGAAATTATAAATCCTGTGTTTGTGAAACGAGAATGCCCCCAGCGGCATCTTTGTTAGTATAAACGCCATTTTCTGTTAAGTATGTGAGAGGTCAGGGTCAGCGTAATATTGGTATCAATGGAAAGATCTTGTCACAAGGAATACACATGTACAATATGAAAGCCCTATCACTAACCATTCAAAAGTTATGCCCAATGTTAAAGTTTTTGAGAAGTACGTGAAAGGTCAAGGTTATGGTCATGAGGTCAAAAATTTTGGTATCAATGGAAAGGTATTGTCACAAGGAATACACATGTGAAATATGAAACCTCTATCACCAGCTTCCATTCAAAAGTTATGCCCAATGTTAAAGTTTTTCGGAAAACAGACAGACAAACAGACAGACGGACAGGCCAAAAACTATATGCTCCCGAATCTTTTATTCCAGGGGCATAAAAAACAAAGATTTTTCGGTTTTGCCTTTATTCACTGAAATCTATAAATTATGCTTTTGAATAGTATTGATTTCATCTCAAATACATGAAACGTACAGTTAAAATCATTTTGATCCAATATTTATCAATTCAAGTGAGTTGTGCAGAAATTGGGCCAGTTTGTTTTCCAAAAAAGCAGTGTATGTTGTATCAAACCTCATGACCCAGTGAAGCCACTTGAACAAATAATTTTCAGTAAAATATGCTGAAATGCGGCGCTTCTTGCCTATGCATATTTCAACAGGCGAGAAGGAGCGTTGTATTTCAGCATACGCTGTTCAACAACTCAAGTGGTTTCTCTAGGTTTCGCAGTTTGAAACAAATTAAAAGGCCCATGAAATTGTTAAGCTTGTCCAACTAGCAGACCTACGACATCGTTATTTACTGTTAACTAATTGTTTTACCTCATCATAGGTCTGTTACACGGACAAGTTGTTAGCGGAGAGAGTTCATGAAATGTATCAGTTGCATCGGATTTGCCGACAAAAAAATTATTTGGTCCGATAAAAACTCATAATGTATCTATTATTTGAACAGATAAAAATTCCCAAATGTCTTAACACAGGAACCTGTCGTTTTATGAGAGAAAATGTTTTATTATTCACAACCTCAGGCCTCTGTGTTCCTCTTAGAAATATTATACATACAAGATGACGAACACAGTGGCTTAAGGTTGTGAATAATAATTTATTTTCTCTAATAAAATAACAGCTTTCTGTGGTCCAACATTTCATTGGAAGATTTCAGGAAGTCTGAACTGAATTATTTATTTTCAAGAATTTCAGATATTAAATGTCCTATGCATTCTCAAAATCCAGAGGAAGAGATTACTCATTAGACGTTTCTTCAAGAAATCAGTCCGTAAATTACTTCATCTAAGAGAGTCTAAGACAGAGGAAATTCGAGCAAACTTTATATATGATAACAAGTACATGCAAGTGTTCCAAGTACATGAATGATAACCATTACGAAAGTGTTCCAAGTATAAAAATCTTTTCCGTTTGCACTGTATCTCCTGAAATGTATCGCAGTACTAAAGGTATCACATTAGTACATGGGGAATCCCCTTCGGGTACAGGCTACAGATATGCATAGCTAGGTCATTATCTAGGTCATTGTCCAGGTCATTATCTAGGTCATTGTCCTGTCAAATAGTTCCGATTATTTTCTTATTATTTTCAACAATTGGTGGAAAATACACACAATGTTTATCTTGAATTGTCTTCCCGTGATTGTTTACTAGATAGATGAAATAAAATTTTGAATATAGTTTAAAGTGTGTGAGACATCTACATGTGTGGAAGAATACGTGTGAAAATAGGTCCTCAGATCCAGATCATAAAATTCGAATAATTCCGGTCCAGAACCAGGTGCATGGCTTTGAAAAAATATTAAAAAAGTTGTGTACTTTTAATCTTTACGGCATTTTTTTCTATGTAATTCAAATAAAATTTCTAAACATTCAAAAGTAGTGTCAATGTGTTTAAGCCGGTGCGAATTGAGAATTTTTCTCCTATTTTTGGTAAGAAAGTACTTGAAAAATAACTGGGATCTGGATCCTACACGGCAAAAAATGGCTTGTTCCCGACTTTAAAAATAAAATTCTAAACAAGTATAAAGAATTTAAATAATTGAATCATATCACATGAAAGGTCAATCAATAAGACATTGGAGCATGTGTCACTTGTTGAATTATCAGCTGTAACCTATGGCTCAGGTGAGCTAAAAAGGGGAAAAAAATTTTGTTGGGGTCCCGCCGGGGTTTGAAGCCACTCCCCATGGGTCCATTGGGCATGGAAAACATACATTATACCTATGTACAATCTTAAAAAAATATTCCTTAAAAATCCAAAAGTGGATATCTTGACAAAATTCTTTCACTTGTAGGGTACCATGCATGAGTACCTCATACCTACAAATTGTCATGACAATCTGAAGAGTGGTTATAGAAAAGAAGCAGAAAATGTATGAAAATCACCCCCCCCCCTTCCTTTTTACATAAGAAAAAAATTCATAAAAAATCAAAAAAATAAAATTTAAGCATAAAATACATATCAAAGCATTAAGTAAGTTAAATATGATAAATATGTAGTAAATGAGTGTGTAAAATCATACACTTATTGAGTTATTTAAAGAAATAGTGCAAAAATGTGC